>JAKGSA010002696.1:0-14337 GCA_033558755.1 Philaethria dido
TGCTTCATTAACTCCAGCTCATAATACAGAAAAGGAAAAGAATAAAGAGAATGGAGAGTTTTTATTTTTTTCATATCAATTCAATCCTAGCGATATCCTTTAAGGCGATTCCACGCTCTGCTGCCCATTAAGAAATCGACGACGATTTATATCAAACGATTTGTATAGAGATCATCGTGGCGCAGTGGGATGTCTGATTGTAAACGCTATTGTTTTGTGTTCGATTTCCAATCGGGGAAGCGATTGTTGTTATTACTTTTTTAACTTCACGCTGTATCCTGCACGTAGTAGGGTAGGCAGAGGGAACCTGAGAACCTAGTGTTGAGACACTTCGTTCTCTTAATACTTGCGTTCCCCACTTTTCGCTGAACTGAGGTTTTGCGCCCTGAGTGGCGAAACTAAACACCGTGCTTTATTTTGGTACCAGAGAATCGAATCCATAACCTATAACGTTTACAGTCGCACGCTTGTGCCTCTGCGCCACTTCTAGTCTTTGAATGATATTACGAGTATATTTAAATTATTTTCATTTCTCTGTTCAAGTCAGACGAAGCACGGCGTTGAGTTTCGCCGTTTAAGATGGAATTTTTTAAAATTAGGTGGAAAGCGGCGAATGGAGTGTCTTGACACTAGATTCTAATTACCCTGCTATGCGGGATGAAACGTGAAACTGCCTTCTTAATATTTGAAATAAATTAAAAATCAAAATACATTAGTTCTCTTCCTATCTTGTAAAGCCTTTTCTTTTTACACAAAAAATACTTTATTTTATACTAAATTTAATTCAACCAAAGTACTTAGATACAACGTCTGCTTCTCACGACCTATTTGCATCTGACCTGCTTTTTAGTCTTTTTTTCTCTTATTTTTGACTATGTAGTGCATAGATTTTGTTTTATTTACAATATCTTGAGTATTTTCGGAATTAAACATAGATATATATATATATATATATAACTTTACGCTGTATCTCTCATATAGCAGGCAGAGGTAGGCAGAGGGAACCTAGTGTTAAGACACTCCTTTCCCCACTCCACACACTACACGGAAGTAAAAATATGTATACATATAGTAGTAGTAGATTCATGGTTCTCCTGTCTAGCGGGGTAGGCAGAGAAAATCTAGTGCCTAAATATTCCGTTCTTCAATGTCTGCCAGAATAGAGACTTCATATTTAGTGACAAAAGCCAACGTCGCGCTTTGTTATCCCAAAACGGAAAAAATAAAGTTATTATTAATTTAATTTATTAAGAGTATAAGAAAAATAAAAAGAGATTTTTGTCACTACTCTAGCATAGTGACCGAACTTTACGGAATATCTACAGAGGATTTTTTAGGTCAAAAATGGAGAATATATGAGAGCTTTTAGACACTACGTTTTATTTTCCAATAATTTGTAGACAGTCTGCGTGTAAATAAATATCTATCTATAACCATCACAACTCTGTATTATGATAGTCATTTTTTTAGCCGAGTTCAAAAAAGAGGAGTGCATTTACATATTTAGAAAACGTATAAAATTTTGAACGCAGCGGGACTCGAACCCGCGCCTCTTGGAAACCGCCCAAGCGCTCTGATCACGGAGTGTTTTTTTTCGATCAATCGATCAATACGATCAATTTTCGACAGATGGCGCCACACATTTTTTTTTCGAAATTAACAAAATCAATGAAATTACTTAAAATAATTTGAATATTTGTATATATAATGTATTTCCTTCGAATTTATTTTTGGTGGCGTAGCAACGAGCGCAGGTTACAGCTAGTTAAAATATATAGTATTCTGAAATTCATGATATATTTAAAATCAACGGTAATGATATATTAAATAATGAATTTGATTGACACTGTCGGTTATACTGACTATATATAGAATATTCCGATGTTCTCGATTAAAGTAACTAATAAGTTATTTAAGACCTTTTATTCTAGTCTACCTGAAAATAGGTCTAAATTTTAGGTAGAGTATGTTAAATTACTAATAATCGTGAGTTAAATTATTTATTTATAACTAACTTCACGTTGTAACCCGCATATAGCAGGGTAGGCAGAGGGAACCAGAGAACCTAGTGTTAATACACTCCATTCTCTTTCAAAAATTCCGTTCCCCACTTTCAGCCGAATTGAGGCATTGCGTGTTGAGTGGCGGAACTCAATGCCTTAGGCGTTTATATTTATTTATAACGATATTCTTATAACGTCTGTCGTGGCGCAGAAGCACAAGTGTCCGATTGTAAACGCGACAGATTGTGGATTCGATTCCCGCTCCAGGAAATGTAAAAGTTTAGTATTTTAATGTTCTAGGTTTAGTAACAAGGCAAAGCGCGGCGTTGAGTGCCGCCACTCATCACGCAATGCCTCAATTCGACGGAAAGTGAATGTGATGGAAAGTGAAATGTGAAAAAAAAAATTCTATGATAGTTTGCTTGCCTGCTTCTGTTGTACATGTGAAGTTATCTTTTTCTGTTAAAATCCTAATTATTTCCATATTTTTATAAAAATAAACATATTCCAACAATAATAATGACTAAAGCCTTTAGACAACAAGAAAAAGTATACCAAATCCTTAAATTCCAACCGCAATTTGTACCAGTGAGTTGAGACAAAGGAATTAGAATCACAGCAAGGCACAAAGGCAGTCCTTCAAAAATCAGTTTTCACAGTAAAGAGTAAAAGAAACGAGTATTGTCACAGAACGATATTAGAGTGTCATCATACGCCTTCAGCATCTGATCATAAATTAGAGGAAAGCGGAAAATTAGGAATTAAAATTTTGGTTTCCTTTGAAATGTGTACATGTACCTGTTTGTTTGTAAATGAGATGATAATGTAGTAGTTATGGGAAAGCTTATGGTTTTGTGGCTTGCTAAATAATGGATGTACGTTTTGAATCGCAGTTTTAGGTAGAGTTGCATGATTTTTCCAGTATAGTAGTGTTGTGCTGTGAGAGTACGGGGTTAGAATACAATTCCCTTCCGCCGCTGGGTAGCGTCGCGTAAGAGGCGGGTAACCCAGTAGTTTGGTGGTAGGAGGTTCGTCCTCCGTCTGGCTCGCGACCACTATCATGTCAAAGACGAACCGCCAAATATCTTATGATGTGTTCCGGTTCGATGGCATGTAAACCAGGTTTTTCCCCTTTCCCACCCATCCTTTCCCCAAAATGTAGTGGTTCCGATAGCCGACTACTACATTATCCTCCCCTTTCATCTGTATCCTCTAGGTTGGCAACGATGTAGATGGGCGAAGGTAATCACTTACCATCAGGTGGTCCTTCTGCTCGTTTGCCATCCGTTATCGAAATCCGTTACGGAAATTGAGACACTGTACTTTGAGTGACGAAATTTGACGTCCCGTTATGTGTTACTAAAGCGATTTGCGATTGAAAAGAGTTTAAATATAATCATTTCATCAAGAGAATCCACTTAGCAACGGTGTTAATTAATTGATAATTTTATTTCATGTTAGAAAAATATAATAAATTGTAATTTTTTACAATTTATTTCGAATGTTTCGTATGTTAGCCCTGGTGGCTTCTACAGCGTCACCGGCTTTTATAGAAGGCAGAGCTAGAGGAGCTCTGACCTTGATTACCTTTGGAAATGTACTATACAAGAGATTTACCGAAGTCAGATAGGTATCTACTGTGGTATGAATCTCAGTCTTCTGAATAGGGCAGTTGACACCTTGTTAGGATTCTTAATTGGATTTTTGCTAATTTTTTTTCGTTTCTCTCACAAAACTATACATACATACAATTTATGTATAAGTATTTCACTATTTAAACACAACTATAATAAGTCGTACGTATTGCCCTTCGGAGTGGGAATCGGAACCCACAGCCGTTCATGCTTACAGACAGATGCAGTCCCACTGGGTGTAGCTATAGTTTCTTATTATATCATCCATATAGTGATATAAATACTGTACCAATATAAATACTGTACCAATATAAATTGTACCAACATACATTGTAATACAGCGTATATGCCTGCTTCTGTATGCTACTAATTGAGCAAAACAACGACACAAATCAAAGAACACAATACAAAAAGCAGAAGAAAATGAGATGAGTTCTTTGAAAATTGGTACAATTGTTCAAAAGATAATAATAAATTGCGTAATTATGTCATATGCTTATTATCTAGAGGCAATTCTTTAATATTATTCCAGTGTGAAATAATCCCCTACATTTCTACTCTTTTTGACCGATTTCATAAAAGAAAAAGAGGTTATCAATTCTACCATATTTTTATAAGTGTTCCATAACCTTTACTAGATTTTTTTTTTATGGATAACGGATGGCAAACGAGCAGAAGGACCACCTGATGGTAAGTGGATACCTTCTCATGAACACCATAACACCAGAGATGTTGTAGATGCCGCCAACCTAGAGGATGGGTTGGTGATGCGAAAGCAGTAGAGACAATGTAGTATTCCGGTTCTCGAACCACCACATTTTTGGGAAAGGATGGGTGGAATGGAAAAAACCTGGCTTTTACATGCCATCGAACCGAACACATCATAAGATATTTGGCGGTTCGTCTTTGACATGATAGTGGTCGTGAGCCAGACGGAGTGACGAACCTCCTACCACCAAACAAGATGAACCAATTTAGATGATTCTTGATTTATATGACAGCTTGTGTGCTGTTTCTGATGTGGACCCATAAAAAATTTATTAAGATCCAACGAGTAATTTTTGAGTAATAATGTTACATTATATGGGTTTGTTAAGAAGTCAAAGCGCGGCGTTGAGTTCCGCCACTCAGCACGCAATGCCTCAATTCAGCGGAAAGTGGGGAACGGAGTGTCTTAACACTAGGTTCCCTCTGCCTAACCTGCTATATATTCTATGTATTTAAGCAATGTTACATTAATATTGATACTTTTAAGTGCACTTTGTTTGAAGTTATTTTCTTTTGTTACAATCTTATTTTTTTTAGCTTTACGCTGTATCCCGCATATAGCAGGGTAGGCAGAGGGAATCTGAGAACCTAGTGTTAAGACACTCACACTCCGTTCCCTACTTTCCGCCGAATGAATCATTTGTTTTTAAATCTTTGGTGATGAAACTTGAAAGACTTTTTTCTTTATATTTGGCAAGGCAGGCAGGGAAAAGCTAGTGCAAATACTCTTCGTTCTCTATATTTCAAATTGTGTGTTGAGTGGAGAAAATTAACACCATTTTTTGTCTAATTACATTATGAATTTGTGGAAAATGAACAATTCCTCAGATACAATTGAAATCCACTACTATTGTACTATGACACTTTCTGCATAACTGTACCATAATAGAGTAAAAAAACAGAAAATTTTCTTATTCAATATAAACGATGTCAGTTTGTGGTTTCAACATATTACCAGCGTGTGATAGGCGGCGTCAAATAAATGTTGACGAAAAGACTACTGAAACAAAAGCAAATGTCGCAAGGGAATTATGTTAAGTTGATTTTTTTTTATATTAAATAAAGCTATTATATGTGGTAGTTTTGAAAGTGTCTGATTATATAGATGTTTGTAGGAATTTGTTCTGACGT
Organism: Philaethria dido; assembly: GCA_033558755.1. Taxonomy (NCBI): domain Eukaryota; kingdom Metazoa; phylum Arthropoda; class Insecta; order Lepidoptera; family Nymphalidae; genus Philaethria; species Philaethria dido. The sequence continues at coordinate 5,537 of JAKGSA010002696.1, forward strand.
ATGTTTATATTTAAATTATTGTCAATTCTAATTTGATAACATTCCTTTTGTTGATTTTGGCAATTACGTATAGAATGATTTTTGGATAAATATTTTAAAATTTAAAATTTAATTTTAGAGGGAACCTAGTGTTAAGACACTCCGTTCCCCACTTTCCGCCGAATTGAGGCATTGCGTGCTGAGTGGTTGAACTCAACGCCGCGCTTCACCTTATTACCAAGCCTAGGAAGTGAAAAATTTTATTTTCTGGAGTGGGAATCGAACCCACAGCCTGTTGCGTTTACAGTCACACGCTTATGCCTCCGCACCACGACAAGCGTTACCATTTTAAAATAGTAATAAAATAGAACCATCTTGTTAAATGGAACATTTAATTCGTACTTCGCACTGTATCCCGCACACAGCAGGAGAGACAGAGGGAACCTGAGAACCCAACATTAAAACATTCCTTTGTATTAAAATTTCCGTTCCCCACATTACACCGAATTGAGGCATTCCGTGCTGAGTGGCGGAACTTAACGCCGCGTTTATATTATCAGAGTGAATATAACTGACAGTTTTTTTTAAATAATTTTATTATTACCTATATATAAGCATATAGCAGATTTTCTTACTCTACACTAATATATATTTCTAATAGTTTTCCAAAACCTTAAAACAAATTACCATACATAAGAGAGTTATATAAAACATTTCTATATATATTCAGTATATTCAGCTACACTGTGAACCGAATATTTTCCCCACGAGTGTCGGGACGGACAAGAAACATTCTTTGTAGTGTTCGTGAGTTGACAGTGACATGTCACGGTACAAGCCTCTGTTCTGACGTAGAGCTCTCATACATTAAGACCGCTTTTGCTTTATTTAGAACTTTGTAAGACGTTTTTTTGATATTCATGGAATATATTTTAATTGGGATGTTGTGTTTTGGTTGAAATTATTCTTCAGTGATATAAAGCTAAGAAATATTTGTTATATAATTGAAAGAAGTAAAACGTTTTTATTATTTTACATTACATTTCGATTTCTAAAAGATATAAATATGGAAAAAATCCTTAATTTCTACGCTATGGTAACAAGGCAAAGTGCGACATTAAATTCCGAACGTGTGTGGGGAACGGAAATGTTAAAAGAGAACGTAGAGCGTTATACAGAATGAAGTTAAAAAAAAAGAATAGAAAATAAAGAAGATTTTTTATTCAGCTTATACTATATACGATATAATGAGCTCTTTGATTTTCGCGATTATTTAATTTTAACTGGATTGATCACGTATATTTTAGTATTCGAGAATACATTTTTGGAAACCCGACGTTTCGAATACTTTACAGTAGTCCGTGGTCACAGGTAGAGTGTGATCTGTCTAATAGTAAAATAAACGCGATTAATCCGGTTAAAATAGTTTCATTTAATATATATAGGATATATTTATGCAGTCTTGCACTTCTATTTATATAAGAAATGAGAAAAAGAGATATATAAATTAAAGGTGATGAAGTTATTTTAATTTTCATTCAATCCAAGCTATTACATTTTGAATGGCTGCATATCTATCCACGTTCTTACGTACATATTATAGATGGACTAAAAAAGGTTAGAACTAAGTAGCTTCACGCTTTATCTCGCATAGCAGGGTAGTCAGAGTGTCAAGACACTCCGTTCGCCAGTTTCCATCCCGATTCGAAGCATTGCATGACACGTGCCGTAACTCAACGCCGCGCTTTATTTTAGACGATGAGTATAAAATAATTTATATTTAGATAGGTAGCGTTCGAAATATAAATTATATCAATTTCACAATTATGAAGATCAGTTGCCTTTTCCCTAATAGAGTCTATTCGAAATAATAATTTCATTCAATAATAATTTGTATACATTTAATATCACAATTCGGACATAAATTGTCAATGCTTACCTTAACGTTAGAATCACGATATCTTTGTATTCGTAGTAACTTTGGCTGGCTTCATTGAAATAGGCTTGAGGAATGCAAATCGTAACAGTATCGCTTGACGTGGTCTCTGTTACCATTGCTTATTATATGGACTTTGTAAGTTTCAAGTTTGTATGATATTCCTTTGACAAAGTTTATATGATCAATTAGTAGCCTTTACCTAGTTATTAGTGGGTTTGATGTCTATTTGAGTCATATATTTGTGTTATATTGATGTGAATCCTATTTTGATCATATGATTGTTTTTTTTTTAACTTCCTGCTTTATCCCGCACATAGCAGGGTAGACAGAGGGAACCATAGAATCTAGTGTTAAGACACTCCGTTCTCTTTAACATTTTCGCTTCCCACTTCTCATTTGATGTATGGTTTTATTACCTTCTTCCTTCTTCGTTTGTTATTTTTTTCCTATTTTCTGGCTTCTACAGAAATTCAATATATTCTAACAATTATTCAAACTTTAATAATAAAAGAAAACCGATTTCAAAAAAAATGCACTGAATTATACAATTATTACGAATAACCCAAAAAACTATTCGTCACATCTTAACGTAATTTAAATGGTAATGGTGATTTAATGTTCTTTTGAAGTATAGTAAAAAAATTTTTTTATTTTTTTAACTTCACGCTGTATCCCGCATATGCGGGATACAGCGTGAACCTACCCTATTATATAGCAGGGTAGGCAGAGGGAACCAGAGAACCTAGTGTTAAGACACTCCGTTCTCTTTCAACAATTCCGTTTCCCACTTTCCGTCAGATTGAGGCATTGCGTGCTGAGTGGCGGAATTCAACACCGCGCTTTGCCTTGTTACCAAACCCAGAAATTGAAAATACTTCATTTCCTGTCGCGCTTACAGTCGCACGCTTGTGCCTCTGCGCCACGACAGGCGTTCTATATTCATCGAATTACATGATATTTACATGCTAGTACTCTGTTGGCATTAACTTATTACATTATTAAATAATAATAAAAAAAAAAAAAAAGAAAAAAAAGTCCCGCTGAGTTTCTTGCGCCGGTTCTTCTCAGGTCTGAGGCATTAAATTTAGTGAACCGGTGGTAAATTATTTGACGTTCAAATAATGAAGCTTGTAACTTCTTATTTTGAATAAAATTATTTGACTTTGACTTTATATGATATATGATAACACGACGAACTCCATGTTCTACAGGTTCAATTTGCTTACACAAACTAATTAAGATTAATCGAGGTGTTGTGTTTCAACTGATATTAACGACTCTGTTATTAAATATAAAGGTTTCCTTTGATTATTGTTAGAATTAGAGGCCAGTTCAGGCACAAGCGAGCGACAGGTTGTGGGTTCGATTCCTACTACAGAAAATGAAAATATTAAATAATATTTAGTATTTTCATTTCCTCGCTCTGGTAACAAGGGAAAGCGCGGCATTGAGTTCCGCCACTTAGCACGTAATGCCTTAATTTGGCGGAAAGTGGGGAACCGGATTCTTAAGAGAACGGAGTATCTTAACAATAGGTTCTCAGGTTCCTTCTGCCTACACTGCTATGTGCGGGATACAACGTGAAGTTAAAAAAAAACAGAATTTGGATGTGCTTGAACAAAACAATAGTCGTGGGCGTAAGCCATCGTCGTCGCCATTCAGCTGAAAATTGAAAATGGCAATCTTTCATTACTTTTTGTATGGTTGCATCGTAAAATGCAGAATATATTTGAAGATTTATTAATGTTTTCTCATATAGCAGGGTCGGTAATAATAAATTAGTATTAGGATACTCCGTTTTCAAGAACTGTGTATGAGTGGTAGAGCTAAGTGCCGCATTTTGTCTTAAGATCAATCTTCTCAATGGGATCGAACCTATAACCGTCACGCTTACTGTCAAATATTGTTTTAATATACTATGAGTGATACTTAAATAGCAGTCCCACTCCAGGAAATGTAAAATTTTAGTATTTTCATTTCCTAGGTTAGATAACAAGGCAAAGCGCGGCGTTAAGTTCCACCACTCAGCACGCAATGCCTCAATTCGGTGGAAGGTGGGGAACGGAGTGTCTTAACACTAGATTCTCAGGCTCCCTCTGCCTACCCTGCTTATGCGGGTTACAGCGTGAAGTTAAAAAATAATAATATTATACAATTTTCAGGCAACGTATATTGTAATCTGAAAGGAATTTTTCGTTAATCTCTTTGCTTTTTCTATGATTTACCGAAAGTATAAAGAATTATATTTTTTTAACAATTCTTATTAATGTTAAAGCTGTATTCGTTCTTGAACTATTTATTTTATGGTCATGAAAAGTTACAACCACAACAACCGAAATATAAACAAAGCCTATAAAGTACTTTATGTGGTAACTTGGCAACATTTTATAGTTTGGCTCCAAGCTATTATAGTATAGACTCCTACTTATATTTATTTATGTGTATGTTTTTTTTAAGATAAATAACTTGATTTTATTTCAATTTCTTTTTTAAGAGCTTTTGTAGAGTGAATTATTTTTAAACATGTAAATCTTGAAAAAAATTTTATAACCGTCTGTCGTGGCGCAGAGGCACAAGCGAGCGACTGTAAATGCGACAGGTTGTGGGTTCGATCTCCACTCTAGGAAACGTAAAATTTAGTATTTTCATTTCTTGGGTTTGGTAACAAGGCAAGGCGCGGCGTTGAGTTCCGCCACTCAACTCGTAATGCCTCAATTCAGCGGAAAGTGGGGAACGGAATTGTTGAAAGGGAATGGAGTATCTTAACACTAGGTTTTCTGGTTAGCTCTGCCTACCCTGCTATATGCGGGATACAGCGTGAAGCTAAAAAAAAAATTATAAATATGCAGTTAGAACTTTCTATTTAGATACTCGATTCTCTTATTTCTAGGTATTTTAGAAATATTGCGTTCCAGCTAACGAAACCTAACGCCGCGTTTTATCTTTTTGAAAGGACAAAGCGAAGATTATAACATACACTGACTCTATGTTGGGAACAACCTCACAAACATCGCAAGTACAGTTAGACACATCTTCAATTCAGAAAAAACCAGTTAAAATATTACTTTTATTGATACATAAAAGCTATTTTTGCATGAGATGTACTTATACTATCTAGAAAATTATATAAAATTATATAACCCTCTGAGTTCTGTGGTCTCAGAAATTAAAACAAGCTAGGGATACTTTTATGTATTTTTTAAACTTAACGTATTTATCGATTTTCATTATTGGAAAAAACCTATGAAATAATCACTTATTTGATAACAAATACAGCTCTACATTTTTCTAAGAACAATTATTAATTCATTTTACCAAAACATTCCACATAACTTTGTTTCCCATAACAGCATTCGGTGTTTAACCCCATAAACTCCATACATCGCTCTGCAAACGTTTTATATTCAACCGTCTAATATCCGAAAATATCCCTAAATGACAAGAAAAGATGACAAACAGCCTTATATGTCCCCGAACCAGTGATTTTTGAATAAAATTGGAGCACATGACGATTTTTACATGCTATTTCGACATTTATCCTTATAGAAATAAGAGTTACAATCGTTTGATATTTAATATTTGCTTTTCGACACGTTTTGAATGCTCATATGCGGTGGAAATGTGACAATTTTAACTAGGGTTTAGTACGATTGTGTGTTTTCATTGTTAAAGTATACGTTAAAGAGGTTTTATATTTAACGTACATTGAAACGTTTAATTAAAGGGGTGTGTGTAATTTATTTTGATACCTTTGGAGGGTGTTTTGTTAAAAGATTTTTTTGTTTGCTATCTAAAATTGGTATTTGGGTTGTATTGTACTTTTTTTTTATATCAGCTTCAAAGTATTTCCTGCATAACAGGAATATCAAAGAGAACTTAACTTGAAAAGATTATGTCCTCATCTTTATGCCTAAGATAGAGACATAGCGTATTTAATGGCGGGGCTGAACGCCGCGTTTAGCCTCACCGGTGTGGGTAAATTTGAGCAATTGTATCACGATTTGAGCTATTATATGATATTTAAATATATATTATGATATTTAAATTATATTTTTTTCTCTGCTCATGTAATACAGTATAGTTCCACTACTCATTTTAGGTGACTACCCTGATATGCGAAAAAAAACGAGAAGTTAATATACAAATAAACATATATAATAACCCAAATATATACCCTAAATTAAAATCGAACCTACAAACTCACTAAAATAGAGCCACTAACCACTCCACCCAAAACAATATAAATAGATATATACGATTTCACAAAAGTTTCTAACTGCTATTCGTATTTCCAAGTAACTTAAATAAAACATGACAACGTACAAACTTATCTAATAAAAACATTAATATTCTTTGTCAACTCCCAGACCCCTTTTGTGTAACTATTTCGCGAGAGTACGGTCACTGAGTAAGTGGGGTATGTGTGCTGTTATTTTATGCAAGAATGCATTTCGGCCTAATCTTGCCTTTACTGGGCTATTTAAGCTTGTGTCAGTTATGTCAGGATAAGCCCTAAGGAAAATGATGGTAGAGTTCACGTTATGTAATATGTGTAGCGTAGAGATGATAGACATTTACATAAAAATAGCAGTTTCATGCTTTATGCAAGATTAAGCAGAGATATTGTGTGTTATCTGGTGGAGCTTAACGCTGCCATTTGTCTTACCAAAAGCAAAGAATTTGCGAAGAAATTAAAATAATTTAAATATCTTTCTCCCGAGTGGAGAATGCATGTACAACCAATTGTATCTATAGTCGTAATCGTAGCGCCTGTCGTAGCGCAGAGACACAAGCGTGCGACTTTAAACGCGACAGGTTGTGGGTTCGATTCCCACTTCAGAAAATGTAAAATTATAAGAATTTAACATTTTCATTTGCTGGATTTGGTAACAAAATAAAGCGCGATATTGAGTTCCACCACTCAGCGTGCAGCGCCTCAATTCGGCGGAAAGTTGGAGTGTTTTAACACTAGGTTTTCAGGTTCCCTCTGCCTATCCTGCTATATGTGGGATACAGCGTGAAGCTATGTATATATTTATCTTACGTACAGAATTCAACGCGCTTTGTCTTACCAGTGCGAGAAAACGAAAATAATTTATATATAATAATTTCCTTGAATGGGAATCGAACCCACAACTAAACGGATTTAGAGTCATATATCTAGGACTATAATAGATTTTGAATTATAAAATAGCAGTAGCTTACAATAGATGGGGTAAGTTTGATTATATTAAATAGATACTATCAGAACTAAACACCTTTAGCTTAGCATAATTGATTCAATTCACGGAGGGGTTAAAATATACCACAATGTCGTTCAAATCTTCATACCTGAAACATAAGGCTTTGTTGCAACTAAATTAATCCTTACTAATTTATAATATAAATTCGAAAGTAACTCTGTCTGTCTGTCTGTCTGTTACGTTTTTACGCCTAATCCACTGAACCGATTTTGATGAAATTCGGTATAAAGATAGAATTGAACTTGGGAAAGGACATAGGATACTTTTTATCGCGAAAAAAATGATAGAGGGGGTTGAAATAGGGGATGAAAGTTTGTACGGAAGTTCCTTATTGTCAAACATAAAATCATGTAAAATTGTTTAACTGTTTACAACTTTGACACATAAACCACTTACCAATTTTGACAAATAGTCTAGACCTTGGGAAAGACTATAGGATACTCCTTATCATCTCGCACGATATAACCGAATTTCACGCGGGCGAAGCCGCGGGCGGAAAGCTAGTATTATATAAAGTTCTTTATTTTAAAATTCAGAAATTAATAAAATAATACAAGCATCAAATAAATTGTACTAACTCAAAAATTACGAATAACTCAAAAATTACTTGTCTAATCTTAACTAAATTTTAATAAGAACCACATCAAAAGCAGGGGAACGGACTGTCTTAACACTAGGTTCCCTCTGCGTACCCTGCTATATGCGGGATACAGCGTGAAGCTATGTATATATGTACCAAATGCATTAACTATCATATAAAAAAACACATCAAGTTCAGCCACTCATAATTTATACGGTAACACATCAAAAATACAGCCTTATTGAGAATCTCCTTTATTTGAAATCAGTTAAAAAAGAAACAAAGTTATAGAGAACAGAGTGTCTTAACACTACTTCGCTAGATAACTTTTTTCCTAACAAAATACCCAAAATATATGGAAACGAAGGTCATAAAAGATTATTTCATACATTACTAGCTAACTAGCTAGCTTAGTAAAGTCACGCACACACATTAAATGAAATCAGTATGTGAAGTAACTATCTCGGGCACATAAAGATGTCTTCCATAAAAATATTATATTAAGTAGAACCGAGAACTTTCCATTTTAAAATTTAAAAAAATTGTAAAAAGACGTTTGTGTGTTAAAGGTTATTACCTAATTAGTGATTTTATAAATGATAACACACCTTGGGAATGAAATGCTCGCTCCAGTCTGTTTCAAAGGTATCATTGCCAATAATAAAGAATTGTAAACCATTGTCGAATATAAAAAAAAAAAAAAGAAAAAAAATAGTCCCGCTGAGTTTCTTGCGCCGGTTCTTCTCAGGTCTGAGGCATTAAATTTAGTGAACCGGTGGTAAATTATTTGACGTTCAAAAAATGAAGCTTGTAACTTTTTATTTTGAATAAAATTATTTGACTTTGACTTTGACTTTGACCATGGTTGGTATTTATTTTTGATAGTTTTAAAGTGTTAACCACACACTTAAAAAATTAAAAATATTTTTAGAAAATGTATATAAATTTAGACTGGAACCCGAGCATTGTGGTTCTGGCCGTTAAGCCATGCCTTCAATGTGAACGACTTACAAGAGGCGCGGGTTCGAGTCCCACTGTGTTCAAACTTATTTTTTTTTTT
>JAKGSA010002697.1:0-14313 GCA_033558755.1 Philaethria dido
AAGATTTCTCGGTAGCTTTCCCCCACCTTACTAGATTGATTGGATCCAGGAATGTCATTAGGAACGTGTTTCTTTCGGTTTTTTAATCAGACCAATAATGCTAGAGACCAATCATGAATATGGGTGCGCCACTTAAAAGTTAATGAGATATAGAACTCTCCTATAGATAGCACTCGTTCTGCATTTCTAATCTCATTGCATGCACCTTGTACTGTTCATTTTCGTCTTGCCGAATAGAAAATTTTATTATGTCTACGTTTTGAACTTTCGTACTCGCTCCTAGTCCTGCTCTATTCGTTTGTGCTCCTATCATGAATTGTTTATGAAATTGAAGTCTTGACTCGAGCTCTGGGGCACTTCCATCTTTAGGAAGTGATGTGACAACATAATCCTGCAATTTTCCCAGAATGTCTTTTTTGGCGACTCTTAGATGTTTTATAGAGTTCCGATGGTTTCTTCAATCTCAACCCAAAATTATTTTTATCTCAAAAATAGAGTTGAGGTGTCCGTGCTAGCCCTGGCCAAGACTTCAATGTTTTTATGACGTTAGCATCTAACTTCACCAAGTGGTTATTATTGATGTCATTTACGAGGAAAGGCTAATTAAGACGTGACGCTAAATTGTCGTATATCCAAGCTTTTTTGATATTACTAATCGGTTGATGGTCTATCTTTTCAAGATCACTTAAAAAGCTGTCGACAATTATATTCATAGATGGAGTGCGGCCTTCGTGATCTATTTTTTTGCCGAGAAATTTAGAGGTGCCGCTTCATTAATAGTAGAAATGCTGTGATCGCCAATTTTAAGTCCCGGATCCTATGAGGTATATTTGGTATTTCTTCTTCCCATACATAGGCAATGGCATTTACTAGGTTTTGTCCTCATTTCCTCTGTCCACGTACAGAATTTCTTTACTTCATTTAACATAACCTGACATTGTTTACGGTTTCTTGTCAGTATCGCGAGATCATTAAAAGCTAAAACGAATGGAAAAGCTTTTTATTGTTAGTATGTAAGCCATATATAATGGATAAAAATGACCATTCAATTCCTTTTAGAACGGATTAGAGTGTACGAGGACTCTAAACGTAATCGTTATTAATTAGCCTTTAGCCATGCACACATGAGTATCGGCATTAAGAAAAAAAGCCATAATACGTAAAATAAAGCAAAGTATTTATAATTCTAAATTAGCCTAATTTATTACAACCTAATTTAATTAGATATTGAAAAAGAAATTATTCTTTAATATGCCAATAAATACAAAATGATCTTTAATACGCCTGTCGTGGCGCAGAAGCACAAGCGTGCGTAAACGCGACAGGTTGTGGGTTCGATTCCCAGTCCAGGAAATGTAAAATTTAGTATTTTCATTTCTTGGGTTTTGTAACAAGGCAAAGCGCGGCTTTGAGTACCGCCACTCAACACGCAATGCCTCAATTCGGCGGAAAGTGGGGAACGGAATTGTTGAAAGAGAATGGAGTGTCTTAACACTAGGTTCTCTGGTTCCCTCTGCCTACCCTGCTATATGCGGGATACAGCGTGAAGTTAAAAAAAAATCTTTAATATTAAATAGATATAATAAATTTGTATCATTAATATTCATATTTTTCGTGTAAATTCATAATAAACTGACGCATATCGATACTATAAATCTAAAATATGTTTTAAAAATAAACGGGATTAACTAGAAATGATACATACGGACTATTACAAAAATTAGAACTAAACTGCACTAAGTCTAAATACGTTAATAATCTACGACAATATTTTCATTCTAAAGCGTAATAAAACTAAAAAAAAACACTTTTTCAAAAAAATATAACAAGAAATACTACTCACCTTTTAATAATTAACGGAAATAACTAACTTTAATTCGTTTTTGAAATCAGTTTTCTTGAGTCAGTGCTGGCACACCCCTGAATGTATCTTTTTATTGGTTGCAACTTGGTCGCTCGTGTTAATAAGAAAAAGGGGGACGATCTTTTATTTCGCTTATATTTATTCAAATATATCTATATCTTATCGTCTATAACATTTTATTGTTAAATCTCAAAAACCATGATTTTTGAGTTATTTCTTTGTTTTATTAAGCGTGCGATATGTATAATATAATTAAGTATTTAAGTATCAACTCAAATTACAATAAAAAGATTATTTATATCATCAATTGCAGAAATCGTAGTTCTAGGTCTTATCAAACAGTCAACTTCGGATATGAGTTTATAGTCAGGATTAAAAAGATATTAGTATAATATTATAGATACTTGTTGATTCTAAATGAAAAACCATATATGAAGAAGTTACTAGTTTCGCCTACTTTATTTTTTTGCTTAATATACATTAAGTCATAACTCATAAGTTTAGGTAATGGTGTCTTTTAACAAAATGCGTTACCGCGCCGCTGTGCTGTCCTCCGGTGACCCGGTCTCCTGCGGTGAATGCCGTCGAGCCCAGGGACAGTGTTCTTACCCCTGAATATACACTATTGACTAAGTTAGTAACTAAATAAACTAAATACTAAAAATATATAATCTTTTCAATAATTAAAGCAAGTTCACATTAAAATTATGCGGATATTGTGTCATAATTGTTAAATATGTACTTACTTGTACTTATGACTTTTTTGTTTATTGGCTTTATTATCATGTTGGCAAGCAAACGAGATGTCCGACGTCAAAGACAAATAACCATGTGTAGAATCTATATGTGAATACGGAAGGAAAAGTTTTTGATGAAATATATATGGTATAGTTAAAATTTTTATTATACAAATATAAGTGTAGAATTTCGATATTATTTAAAATAATGCATTAGAAATTTTAATGGGCATAGCCTACTTTGTTTAAGGGCTATGTTGGTACGACAACGCATGTTTCACGTGTCAGCGGGTTATATATTTTAATGTCGGTTCCATGACAGTATTTGAGAGTAAGACTCAAATACTTTACGCCGGAGTAAATTTTTATTTGTTGTACAATAATGAATTTTGAACTTAAATTAAATGTTTGTTGAATTTAAAATGTTTCCTGATTTCTTTAACCATTTACGGAAAGTATCAAATAATGATGAATAACAAATAAACAGCCGTGAAAATAATATCAATCATAATACTTTTAGATATTTTTTTTATGTTTATATATTTTTTTAAATTATGGCTTTCGAATGTGCCAGTTACCTACCTACCTAACTTCACGCTTTATCCCTAGCGGGGCAGTCACAAAGAACGGAGCGTCAAAAGCTACAGTTCCTGCATTCCTCTTTTGCCTCGTTCACAGTCATTAACTTCTTCATGCATGCCCTCCTCATGCTTTTTACGTGGCCTTTTTCAGTATCATTGATACTGTGTTCTCGAAGGTCAACCGACGTCTCACCCTACCTCTCTTGTCGCTCACCTTTGCTTCATATATCCCTCTCATCATTCTTTCATCACTCATCCTCTCGACGTGCCCAAACCAACTGAGCGCGTTCTTCTTTATTCATACTATAACATTCTCGCTTATACTTGTCTTTCTAAGTATCTTTTAGTTGCGGATTCTGTCAGCCAAACTGACTCCGTATATTCTCCGAAGAGATCGCATCTCAACAGCCTTCATCTTTCTTTAATTTTTTTTTGACATACCCACGTTTCACTGCCGTGTAACAGTATCGGTACCAGCACTGCATTGTGTACAGCCATACGTGCAGCTACGCTGACGTTCCGCCGTCCCATCAATGCAGACAGAGCACCGTTAGTCCTGTTACCGGCAGCAATGTGCCAGTTGAGTCGCTGGAAAGTGTTCAGCGAAACAAGGAGTTCAATCATACTAAATTCTCATGTAAATAATCCTGTCACTTGTTTTCCCTTTCAAATTTGGCATAATATCACAACATAGATACTTCATTCAGGTTGATACTATCGTTACTTTATTTTACGTTAGGGACTATCGTTACTTAAGATACTATGATATCTATAAAAATATTTTCAATAAATACTAAATTTTACTTTGTTTATTCCTACACATAGAACCGACCGTTACTATGCTATATTTTTAAACATAGCATTAAAAATGTACATGAATTGTTATAAAAACTATTACAATCTTTAAATATATAAAATTTACTAAAATTCTGAGTAGCAGACCAGTATGAACCCTTACTTATTATTCTTAATAACCACCTACGAAATTTGACAGGGTCGATGGTTTGTTTCTGGCGAAAATAAAACATACTCTCACGACTAATTTACTAAGCGTACGCGCCGTGGTCAAACTGAATTTGTTTCTTCTCTGAAGGAGGTATCTTTAGAATAACTTTGTATCTTAGCAATGTTGCTTGGTTTCTTAGAAAATGAAATGTCCGGGGCTACCCGACCCTTTCCTAAAAAAAAAAATATCTGTAAATTAACATAGATTATATTATATAGGAGTATTAGAAGTGACATGTAATAATGACATGGCATTTTAGGTTTGAAATAAGTAAAAAATCATATGAACATTATATGTTGAAAAGTAAAATTATGGAATCATAACTCAAGGCGATAGAAGGCTCCCCTGGACTTAAAGTCAATAAAAATCTATTTAGAAATTGTTACTTAAAATAACATTTAGAACCTAAACGTTATTCTATAACAATTAACCTAACCTAACTAGTATATCTAACATAACTAGTATACAAACAACCTAACCTAAGTATACCTTTGAAAGTAAAACTAAGACAACATACGTTAACTCGTACGTCGCAGTATCTGCTGCTTGCCAAGTTTTGAAATCGTCTATGGTCGACATGTACTTTGTTACATAAATTTAATGATCATTAAATAATTTTATTTCCTTTGTATATCGTTGTTTGTTTATTATTCTAATAATTTAATATAATATCCTTATTGTTACAGGTCCAGTTTTCCTCTATTTAGCAAAGGATATAAACATGGTTTTACATTAAACGATTTGTGGCAAACTCGTAGCGGAGATCAATCAGGACGTCTCGGTGACCGTCTGGAGGAGGCATGGATGAAAGAAGTAGAAAAATGTCGTAAAACAAAAGATAGACCTTCGTTGTCTAAAGCAATCATAAGCTGTTTTTGGTTTGAGTACATGATGTGCGGATTTTTGGCTGGCATGCTTTTTATTATTATATGGTAAGTTATTTCTACTGAAAGTTACACTTACAAAGTGCCGTAATGAAAGTCCAAATAAAAATATAATTAGTATGTTGTAGTAATTATTTTTTAAGCATTTTATATATTTTTTATTAATAAGTTGCCAAAATTGGCATCATATAAAGTGGGTAGGGATAGGTTCTAGAATTATAAGCAACTAATGTAATTATTCTTCGAAGCGGGGAACAGCATTAAATTATTTAAATAGATATTTCTATTTTAAGATCTTATATTCTAAATAAAATGATTAAGACCAATAAGCACCTGATTAAATGAATGCATACGTATTTGCTTTACACGAACAAACAGAATTCCTTGATTGGCATACGTCACTGAGAAGAAACTAGTCGTCTTCTGTGCTCGATAGTCTAATGACAGTAATATTATATAGCCATAATATTTATTTCAGGCCCCTGGTTCCATTTACGCTAGCTTTATTTATAGAATATTTTTCTAGAGAAAAAACACCAGAATCATACAAAGAAGCACATATTTATAATTTAGCTATGAATATTTCAACAATATTGACTGCCATAATGATGAACCACTTACAACTCTTACAAGGTTGTTCAGGAATGCGTGTTAGAATAGCCGCCTGTTCAATATTATTTAGAAAGGTAAGATTTACAATTTTTATTCTAAAAGCATACTTAATAAAAATCTTATATAAAATTGTCAAAGAACTCTTGGGAACGTGGTTATTACATTTTTAGGAACTAGAAATGGATTTAAAATAATACGAGAATAACACGATTTAAATTGTGTAATACTAAGATACAGTCTAACCACTAAAATATCAATCAAACTGAATACTACCTACACCTGTAGATACATATTATGTCCATCACAATCGAGCGCCAGTCGAAAAGTTTGTCTTTCTGTCAATCCATCTTCTCAACAGCTGTGACAGAAATAAAAAAAATGTCGATGTTAATCCAGTCCTTATGTATTTAAATTATCATGCCATGCCAATATGTGCCAAAGTATAAACTTTAAGTGGCGACATCTGAGAATATATAAATCGTAAAAGAAACAAATTAGTGTACTGAAAGATGCGAAGCTTTAGATTCAATCCTATGCTATCAGAGCTACGACAACGAAACTCGGTATGGACATAGAGATTAATCTAAATTGTGAAAGAAGATTCTTATTTTCAAAGTAAAAAAAAAATGAATTTCAAGCTGCAACTGCAGTCCAACTTTTCAAGTGTTTGTTGTTTGATCTCTTTTTTTGGTTCATCAATAAACCAACATTTCATTAGCTGGCAATAGACTAGTGAAAAGAAAATATTCTGATGCGGCTTTTCCTAATATCTTTAATGCCTCCAAAAATTTATTCGATTATATATATTTTATTCAACTTAACTTTAATATTAGAATTAATTTTCATTTGTTTTCGATTGCCTATATACTGTAGTTATTTATAATAAACTATGAGTGACTAATAAATTTTCATGACAAAGGAACGTGTCGCTTAGCTCAACCTGCTTGCGCGATCCTAGTGTGGTGAAACATTGAGTATGTGACACATTCGTTCTTAATATCTTCAAAAGTTCGTGTTTAAAATGAATTATTTTAATTTACTTATTGAAAAAGCCGATTTGGCAAAATTATAAAACTCTTTGATTTTTACCATTGACTTAAATATAAGAATACCTTTACTTATTTAGGTTTTTTAATCCTAGCTAAAAAATCGATAAACAAGACGCGAATTATATAATTTTATAATGTAATATTAACCTAAGAACCAAAAATACATTGCAAAAAGATAGGTACAAATTACGGCTATTTAAAAGGCATTAATTGTTTCTGAACCACATGAAAATGATCTATTTCTGAATCTGAATCAACTATCATAAGCAGAGATTTTTTTACAAGCCGAGTTTATAATAAATATGTACTATAATTGATTTTGGGTAGTTATTAAGGTTAAAAAAACTATATAAACCATTTTGCTGTCGCTTTAATATAATAATATAATCAGTTTTGTGTATGGAATTTCTGTCAAGAACTAAACGATTAATTCAAACATTTATGTTCAACTTGCCAAGTAGACCAATGGAGTTCAAGGAAAACTGTCTGAATTGGCAAATCGTATTGGTGTTATATCCTGATAATGCACAGCTTTCCAACTTTGGCCATTCTTCAAGAATGATGGCAATTAGGTCAAGTTATGTTATCACACCTGAATGAATCTTGAAATTTTAATTAATTTCTGACATTTTCAATTTCTGAAATAAAAAGCTTTAAAATTAGAAGCTTTAAAACAAACAGTTCTAATGACGGTATCTGAAAGATAGTCTAAGATTATCCCGACAAACAGACAATCTCTTTACAATAATTGCGCACAGTTCCATTCAAGTTAAACAACGTATTAAAAAGAAAGAATTATCCTTCTCGTACTTCGAACGTTTGTATGAGACATCTCTTATAAATAAAAATTAAAATCATGGTTGATTTGTTAACATGAAATAACGAAAATAACGACTTATTCGTCATCATGTTTGCCAAGATAATTTAGTCGTAGCGAAAATACTATCCTATTTGTTAAACTATATATATTTGCCAAGATCTCCGTTATCCGTTTTCATTGTTATCATGTTCATAAAGTTCAATAAATAATTTAATTTACGATTAAGTAAATATTTACATACTACTAAATATCACCTTATGCTTTTGTATCTATTACATATTAGCGCTATCGTTAATAAAAACTGTTTACGAACAAACAATGTGTTAACTTAACGAGACATTGTTAAAACATTTACTTTGTCCTTATCGCGTCCCGATTTTTAGATTTATCTCTGTTTCTCGAGAATTGTTAAAATGTAAGTGTCCATAAATTTATTTAAAACATAATATTAATATTATTAAACATATTTCTTCTTTTTAAGATTTTGAAACTCAACCGAATTGGTTTAAGTAAAACTGAATCAGGGCAGGTAATAAATTTGATGTCAAACGATGTCAATCGCTTTGATATAGCGGCACTATATCTTAACTATATCTGGGTAATGCCTATCGTTGTGCCTGTCGTATCATATTTGGTCTGGCAGCATATTGGCTGGGCAACTCTAGCCGCCCTTGCAGTCATCTTTTTACAAACAGTTCTAGTGCAAGGTAAGCTTAAGCTTTTTTGTTTTGTTTTTAAGATTTTAGTTTAATTTCTACTAATTATGAATGAGTTAAATTACACCTATGTGCGGGTCAACGACTTTACGATTATAGAATTACTTATCTTACGATAAAATACTAATCTTGCAATTATATCTGTTTTGTAAATAATTTTAAATCGGCCGATAGTAGAACGAAAAATATATTTGAACGTAGTGAACGAAATGTAGCCCAAGGACTCACGTAATCGATAACTGTTTCAAGTTCATTGCTATAAATTACCATAAAAATATAAAGTTTTAGTAATGTATGAAATATTATATTAAATTTGTAAAATTACTTTTTATAAAATATGTAATTTATTTTTTAAATTATATTTATAAATCTGTCGTGCGCTTATGGATTGGAATTTAAGCTTGTTATTTTAGCTGATGTACTGTCTAACTACTGTTCTCTCCAAAGTATTTACTAGAAAGTACTATTCCTTATGGTTGTTGTTCTTTCTAGCATATTTAAGTAACCTTCAAGGTTCTTTACGAGGAAAGATTGCAAAACGTACAGACGAGAGGGTCAAAGTTATGAGCGAATTGGTAAATGGTGTTCAAGTTATCAAAATGTATGCTTGGGAAAAACCTTTTGAGAAACTCGTAGACAAGCTGCGCAAGTAAGTAGATATTGACATAAGATGAAAAAAAAAAACAAACTTTAACGTTATCGATTGAATGAACGTTATTAGAATTATATATAGATACGTAATCAAAAAAATACTTAAAACAGCAAATATATTAGAAACAAATGACCAATTGAGATGTAATAATAATTGTTATTGATATTTATTTTTTACAGACATGAAGTTAAGTTCATCCTGCGAACATCTTTTATAAAAGGATTTTCAACTGCACTAAGTGTGTTCACTGAGAGGTTTATATTATTTGCTGCAATTACTACCTTTGTACTTATAGGGGGCAATATTCGAGCTGGAATCACGTTTTCATTAGTTCAATATTATAATTTACTTCAACTGGCTTGTAACATATTTTTCCCTCTAGCATTAGCATCTTTAGCTGAATCCAGAGTGTCCATTAGACGTCTTGAGGTAATTTAAAAAAAAAACTTTACTTTTTTATTTGAATATTTGACTTGCAATTATTTGGCTCACATTTTAAAATTGAGATAAATTAAACAATATATTATTATCAAAATGCTTTTATGGCATTACATTTCTTTTAGCATTTTTCGGGTATTATGTTTATTATAAATGTAACTCGAATCACTTTACGGCAAGTTTCCTAATTTGCATATATTAGCATTTTGAATTCATTTTGAAATATAAACAATATTATATGAATAAATTAAACAAAACAAACCTTACTTATATTCACGACAAATAAATGACGGTACGGACGGCATTTATTACATATAAAACGCCCAGAAGGAATTTCAATAAGACCAAACTGATAATTAACAATTATATATTTATAAATACACCTAAATTACATTAAGTTACGACTTCGTTCAATCTCATTCCAATGACCCGCGCTCGTTGACATTTTCCTCCAAAATTCTCTACCACAGATTAAAAATATATTAAGATATAATATCATAATGTAACACATATAAGATCTTCTCTTTTTAGGACTTTTTATGTCTTGAAGAATTAGAACCAGAAGAACATAAAATCAACGGAATAAGCGCAAATGCTTTAACAAATGGTGTAGACAAACACAAAGAGAGTATAAAATCTACGGGCTTGATTTTGACAAATGTGACAGCCAGTTGGCAATCTAATCCTATTGTTCCAA
This sequence comes from Philaethria dido, assembly GCA_033558755.1. Classification (NCBI taxonomy): domain Eukaryota; kingdom Metazoa; phylum Arthropoda; class Insecta; order Lepidoptera; family Nymphalidae; genus Philaethria; species Philaethria dido. Next base: position 10,057 of record JAKGSA010002697.1, read on the forward strand.
CTTTGAGGAATATTTCTTTAAATGTACGTCCAGGAGAATTTGTTGGAGTCACGGGCCTTGTTGGATCTGGAAAGGTAGTGATTTCTCTTTTCTTATTATTTTTCTTTCATATAAAATATTTTCTTTTATAAATATCAATATTTTACGTTAAAAATATTATTTATATATAACCTTTTGAAATTGCAATAATTTGATATACTGCTAGAAAATTGATTTTCGCGAAATAGTCAATGATAATTTTTTAAAAATCCTCGATATGGGATGAATGTTGTAAATGTATGTCAGTTAAGTTGGCCTTTTTTGTCTCCGATTTTCCTTGTTTTTACTTTTTATTTATTTTATTATACATTTTTATGATAGGATAATGATTAGATTGTATTAGACAAGTATTTGATAAAGTATCATAAGTTTGATAAAACAAGTGATCCGTAAAACTAAATGTATTTTCGGTTAAATTACATTTTTTTAAGCTTAATTTAATTTCTTTTTAATATTTTCTACTATTTACTTTAAAGTTTTCAATAGTACCTAATTTCTAGAAAGCGCCAAGAATTTTGCTTTAAGAAATAACAATTTTTTTTTTGGTATTCATTGGTAATAATTACTATTAAAAGTTATATGTTTATATTAAATATAGCCGCTGTGCTGGGAGTAGATAAAAAATGTAAATGAAGGTCGGTCGCTTTCGTGATGAACGATACGTCTGCTTGTGTAACGTAAATACATACATATGTAGCCTTAGTCTGCACGCGACGCGCTTTACGTCTTAATCATTGGGTACACGTTTTGCGGAACTATTAGTTAGTTACCAGAAAATACCGGAATTGCAAGACATTATATTTTATATATTATCTCGTATGAAGCTTTTAATTACAATTCTGATTAAAATATTGAATTTTTCGCCTTATTGTTAATGTTTGTTATCGCTTTGATTTTGTTTTCTTATTGTCTAATAATTGTCTAAAATAGATCTTTCGAAATATGCATTTTGTTAAAATTGTACAATTAGTATATGTAAACATTTGTTTAGAGTTTTCTTGGTGAAGTCATCCAGAGAATGAAATCATAATTTTATAGGTACCTACGTAAGAATTATATTATGAAGTAGTCATTATTTGCTTTAATACTCTTTATTATGAATTAAATGGAAGAACCGTTAATCAGCATGACTTCAAAATCGTATTCTCCGTGGCCAATAAGAAAGAAATTACATGGTGTCGTCCATGTTGTGTATCTTATTATATCTTTTTTTATTATATACGCCGCTGTTCACGTTGAATAGGAATGTTTATTTACTCTAATTTTACTGCCCTATATGTGTTATGCAACAAATTTTTTGCCTCAAGAGGTCTCCGCGTATCCGAAAAACTGGTTCCGGTGGTCTCGTCAAATCTTGTAGATTAACTAAAATCCAAACATTAAAACTTTTTATACTTTTAATAATTGTAGTGTATAATGAATATAATCTCGTGCGTATATATTATTTACGTGCATTGAACATCAGGATAGAAATTATCTTATATGTAGCTCCAGACTCAAATCTATTACTATACGAAAATGCCCTATTTCTCCATTGAGGCTTGCTTGATCAAAGTGCAAACTGACAGACAGCCAAGAACTTTGCTGGCTTATTTTTTCACTCTTATTACCGATATAATAAATGACACCTACAATATTTTTTTTCTTATATGTCGAATTGATTTATCCTTTTATTATATATGTAGGTAGATGTAACGAAATCTATATAAAAATAGTAATTAGTTTTATTTGAAAAACATAAAGTTTAGAATGGCTGAAAAAATACATTGTTTGACGCATACTACATGGAAACACTTGAACGGCCTTGACGTGCCCAGCATTAACTATAGCCGTTCATGATAACAGTATATTAATTCTATGACATAATATATTTTTTTTTTTTTTATAACACATACAGAAACATATTTGCACAAAGCTTAAGGTTAGCAATAAATTGCAAATATTATTATATTGTGTTTTAAGCTTTGCGCCTTATCAGATAATTACGTCCGCTAAGTTGTAATGTTATTTCAATAAATCTCTTACTATTAACTTAAGGAACAGTGCAAATATCTGCACAGTATTTGATGTTTTCATTGGTAGACTATTTTCTACTTATTCCTAATGTGTTTTCGTTTTATTATGACCCTTAATATTTTTATACAGAGACACTTTTTTACTGTTTTATTGTGGATAAATAGTCTGCTTGGATTCAAACAAAAAATAAATGAATATTACAAAGAGTGTTTTGTTTCTTACTAGCAGGCGGTATAAGAGAGATGCTCATAAAAGTAAATTGAAAGACTCTACACATTACATTAGAATCGAATGATTGGTCAAAGTCTAACATAGGCGATCAAGAAAAAGCACTTTCATACATATAGATAGACTATTTAAACGTTGACGTGTAGACTTACAAATTTGTGTGCTTTGTAAAGTCAAGGAAGCGATAGTGTGTGTAACATTTATTGCCAATGATTTATTATTGTAATTTTATTTGCAATAATTATAAAAAAATATTGGCTCTACAATTTTTCCATATGAACTTTAATCATCAATAATTTTGTTAGCAGGTGGTAGGAGGTTCGTCCTCGGACGGCTCACTTTGACCACTATCATGTCAAAGACGTACCGCCAAATATCTTATGATGTGTTCAGTTCGATGGCATGTAAACCAGGTTTTCCCCTTTTTCCACCCATCCTTTCCCCCAAAATGGTGAAGTTTCTGATGGTGGACTACTACATTGTCCCCCCTTCCATCAGTATCCTCTAAGGTTGGCAACACGTCTGCAACATCTCTGGTGTTGTAGATGTCTATAGACGAGAGTAACCACTTGCATCAGATGGTCCCTTCTGCTCGTTTGCCAAATCCGTTATCAATAAAAAAAAAAAAAAAATCTATTTTCATATTCCTTCATCCATATGATTTACGTACGTTTGAAAGGTTTTGCCTCATGCCATATTAATATAGCGTGGGGAAACCGTCACAGAAGAGCACACAGTTTAATGTCACATAAGCCATATGAACAATTCTTTTGTTTGGAGTTGAATTAAATACTCGTCGAGGCTGTATTGACGTAGTAATCCTTAGGATATACGTACATAGACATGCAGTAAGCAAATGTACTATGTAGGTAGTCAAGTACATATATCTTCATAAAAAGAAGTAAGTTTCTTTTAGATTTGCTACAATTTTTTTTTTTGCAATAAACTTTCTCTAATATATACGAGCTATAATTCATTCCTTTTGGACCCAGCAATTTATAATGGATTTTACCTTACAATTTTCACGTAACGTAGTGAGAGCATCTGACTATATTGGTTGTGCATTCGAAACCCACAAGTGGGAATACAAATTATGAATAGTGACATACGAGTATAACTTATGAATTTTTTTTTCGGCCTGATAAGACACACAAGACACAATACAACGCCATGTATTCGGTCGGAATATGGAGGAAAAATGGAGATATTTAAGATAATATGTAAACCAGATATGAATTTACTTCAAGATAAGTAGATTAAATAAGAAAAATAATATTCTCGTAGACATTTGGTGGTTATAGTGTAGCAATAACTATACAACAGGGCTTATTATATATGGAGTTCATAACATGTAACTACGAGCTGTGTATTCTGATCATCTACGAATACTCGCTATTTTTATGTAAATTTTTCCATGAATTGCATAATTACCAAGTGGCCTTCGCGACGAGATTGGCATGTTTTAAACTTGACCTTGATGTCTCAACCGATAATAGAAATTGAGCACATTATCTCATCACAGGGTAGCCAAATATTTTATTTGCTTTACCGCTGCTTAACTCTAACTCGTAAAAAAATTCATTAGCAATTGCCTTATATGGCTTACTCTAGTTATAAAATAAAAATGATTAAACTCCCTAATAATATTAAATTAACTGTTATGGTATTTTCAGTATAAGATCTAAGTTTTAAAATATCATAACAGTTTCTGCATATAGATGACAGATGCCATCTACGTATAATGAACACGACACGTCACGTAACATAATATCATAGTTGATTATTTTAGCCTTCATTTTGTTACAAGTATTCACACGTTTAATAATAAAAAAAGAACATTTTCAATTATATAATTAAAAAATTAACTAATACTGTAGAAGTATCATACACTGTCAGGAAGCTAAAATTTAAATGGGCAGGACATCTTATTAGAAGTAAAATGAACAAATGGGCAAAACAGGTGGTAGAATGGTA
>JAKGSA010002698.1:0-14312 GCA_033558755.1 Philaethria dido
ATATCGATAATGATTAAATATTGAGCACATTTATAGTAGACATTGATTGAAAAAAAAAATATATGTAAGAAAGAAGTACTTACTAGTAAAGGTTAGAACCTTCTCCATTCTGGTGACGAACATGATTCTCAGATATTAAAATTTATTGGACAACACCCAAAAGTGATACTATCGGTGCAAGGGCGGATGCTGGAAGGCAATCTGCGCATATATTGATTTTTCTGCATTCGAACACGTTCGTGAATATTTATAGGGAAAGCTTCATCCATCTTCAATTATTATTAGATATTAATTATATTTTTTATTTATTTTGAATAAATATTTTATTGTTAAATTTAATAATTAAATTTGAAAATTAAATAGTTTTTATTTTTTCTTTCCGAAGTTACTAAGGCAAGGTATTGTTGGTGCGTTTGAAATTAAGATAATCATGTTACATAAAATGTATTCATAAGTTGGGTCGTTTTTTAGTTATTTAAATTTATTAAGGACGGTTATATTACTGTTTAATTTTTACCTTTCTGACAAAAATTGTTCGTAAATTATAGATTTTGTTTTTATAATCATTATATAATTTTTGATAATATCTAAAAATAATATAATACATTATAAGATATTACAAATAACGGATGGCAAACGAGCAGAAGGACCACCTGATGGTAAGTGGTTGGTTGCCTTCGCCCATGGATATCAACAACACCTGAGGTGCTGTATATGCGTTGCCGACCTAGAGGATGCAGATGGAGGGACAATGTAGTAGTCAGCTATCGTAACCACCACATTTTGGGGAAAGGATGGGTGGGAAAGGGGTAAATTTAATGGATCTGTTGCGCAAAAATCACACAAATCGTTGCCAATGATCACATTGTGTAAAAAAGAGACATTTTATAATATATAAGAAATATTTTATATAACAAAAACTTTAAACAATATATAATGATTATAAAATTGATTTCAAACAATATATTAAAAAATACTAAAGCTAACAATAAACAATTTACCAAAAACACCTAAAATATTATAAAAGGTACTATCGAAGTACAAAACGGATCTAAAACATTTTAAAAAAATATTTTATAAAGAATTAATTAAAAATGGGTTCCTGGGTTTGGTAACATGGCATAGCGCGGCGTTGAGTTCCACCACTCAACACGCAATGCCTCAATTTGACGGAAAGTGGGAAACGGAGTGTCTTAACACGTCGGTTCTCAGGTTCCCTCTGCCTACCCTGCTACATGCGGGATACAGCGTGAAGCTAATAATAATAATAATATATTAATTAAAAATGAACATAATATACGTACTTATTTGTGAAAATGAAATGAATTCATTATTTATACTAGCATCACTTTTAACTTACTAAATATTTTTCTAAGATTACCCGTATCGGGTTTGTGCCATTCTATTTACAACGACTTTAATATAAGATAGAAAAAAAATCTAGAAAGAAAGAAGAAGATAAACTCTTATGGCAAGACACTCCATTCTCTGCTTTCCGTAACTCAACGCTGTGCTTTGTGTAACCAGAGCGTTATTGGTCATTACATTATTAATTATTAAATTAATCTTAGTTTTAAAATTATGTGTACTTTATTTTAATGCTAGCATAGTTATAAGCTTACTTAAACATATATTATGTACCGAAGAACTCATTTTCTTAGCACAATATAAAATTATAAATAATTAATCGAAATATAGTAATGTATAAATGAGGTAACACTCATAAATTCTCAAATGTTGTTTAGTATAACTGTCTTTTTTTTTATGGATAACGGATGGCAAACGAGCAGAAGTACCACCTGATGTTAAGTGGTTACCTTTGCCCATGAACATCTACACCACCAGAGATGTTGTAGATTCGTTGCCAACCTAGAGGATACAGATGGAATGGGAGGATAATGTAGTAGTCCGCTATCGGAACTACCACGTTTTGGGGAAAGGATGGGCAGGAAAAGGGAAAAGGGATTTAAAGATTGTTCATAAATTGTAAAGAAACAATGGGAGAATAAAAATAAACAACAACCAGAACTGAATACCTTTATTTAAGTAATACGTAACACAATACACACATACCGTACAGAATATAGTGTACATAGTTGAACATTATCTATATCAAGATCATTATTACTCTACCTATAAATAGTAACAGTCAGAAGAGAAATGTTTTAAAAAAATAATTATCAGAAGTAAATTTTTATAAAAAATTAAATTAGACTTAAAATTTAATATAACAGAGGTTAAATATATTTTGACTAAAAACACATTAATGGTTATCCTTTATCAAAGACAAATTCATCACCAACTACCATTGCGTCACTGAGTTAAGTGCGCATAGTAACAATATCAGTATCAGTATCGCCTTTTCCCCTTTCCGCTCACAGAGTATCTGAGCCAATGACTTGTCAGCTGAATCAATCTGAAATGTAAACAATAATTATTAAAACTCATTAACGTCAGTAAAATTGTTTGTCTTTTAAGTTTTTTTTAACTTCACGCTGTATCCCGCATATAGCAGGGTAGGCAGAGGGAACCACTTCATTCTCTTTCAACAATTCCGATCCCCACTTTCCGCTGAATTGAGGCATTGCGTGTTGAGTGGCGGAACTCAACGCCGCGCTTTGTCTTGTTACTAAACCCAGGAAATGAAAATACTAGCACTTCCTGGAGTGAGAATTGAACCCACAACCTATCGTATTTACAGTCGCACGCTTGTGCCTCTGCGCCACGACAGGCGTTTAAGGCCTTTTTTAAGTGTAATCATACAAATATGCATGTATACTATTATACTAATATATATCGTCTTCAGAATGAATATGTAATTACATAAGCCAATTACCTGAAGATCCGTGAGTGGTGAGTAGCACAGAGTGTTTGTGTATTCGGGTAGCAACGCTTCAGTCGTCGCTAGCGGCTCGTGGTGGTCTGCAGTTTCTGTTGCTGTAAAGCTTGTCTTCCGCTCATTGAAGCTCCAAGCTGTTCCTTAAATATAACGAGACAAATGATTTAATTGTTAATTATAAGGAAGAATTAAATTTAGTTAAATTTAACGTAAGTTTACGTACAGAAAATCAAATTATAATATTGCCTAAATTCAAAGATTGAACCTTAGTATATAAATTACACAGACGAAGTCACGTGAAGTCGCTAGCGGCCATGAGTGTATGAAGGTAAATGTGTTCAGTTTAAACTATTTAATAATAAATATTTTATTACAAAGTACTCACTGGTACAAGACCTCGATTGTTGCAGAGCTGAGATGTACAAACGTTTCAAAAACGTAGGTTTTATCTCAGCATACCTGAAGAGCGACGCCATCGCTTGCAGGGCGGAGGCGAAAAAAGGAAACTACAAGATTATTGATTTTACTGCACTCGAATGCGTTCTGAAATGTCGATATGTTGATACGTTTAAAAATATTAACTATTATAATATTTATAATTTAAATTATATTCATTCACTTTTAGCACATAAAAGGAAATTAAAATTTGTAAAAAATTGCATATTTTGGCATTTAAAACCGTGCGTAGTATACGCATGAAAAGAATTATACAAAATATATATATTATAAATATAAAATAAATAATGATCAAGAACTTGAAAATATAATTAAAAACTTAAAACAAAAAATACAACTAAAGCTTTGGCAGTTGGTTGTTTGGCAGTTTGTTTGTTTGTTTGTTTGTTTGTTTGTTTGAACGCGTTAATCTCAGGACCTACTGGTTCGAATGTGAAAATTCTTTCTTTGATGAATAGACCATTTATCGAGGAAGGCTTTAGGCTATAGGCTAATGATGTTATTTATAACATCACGCTGCAACTATTAGGAGCGAAGACATAATGGAAAATGTGGAAAAACGGGGAAAATTCTTTCCCCGTTTAATCCTTGAGGGCTTCCGTTGCGTGCGCTGCGAAAACGGTTCAAGATATCAAAAATATATGTACGAAAAAATTATATGTCATATATGATGAACTTATTTTTAAATTCCATTGGCCAGGAATAGATCAAATACAAAACTACTATATGAAATACTTTAGAAATCTTCATGAATCAATAAATAATGTGTACAATAGAATATTAAATAGAATAGAAGAGCTAGAGGAATGGTTTACTACAGGTCAAGTCAACACAACACTGGAGACCAATAGCATGCCTTCCCACTATGTATAGATTTTTGACTTCGATTATAGACAACAAAATCTATAATCAGTGCGATAATAATAACATCATAGAACAAAGAGGATGCAGATCACGTCAGGGGTTGTAAAGACTCCCTGATGATCAATAAATTAATTTTATAGGATTCACATAAATATCAAAAGAATTTGAGTATGGGATGGGTTATTTATAGAAAAGCTTTCGACAGCATTTCATATCATATGTGGTTGATTAAAATATTAAATATATACAAATGCCCTCGCATTATTATAGATTTTTTTGAAATGGTCATGCCCTTGTGGAAAGTAGTCATGACTGTTAGAGGTGCAAATTCCTTTGTAACCACTGATTCCGTTTTTATCAGACGTGGTATATTCTATGGTGACATTATCACCTATTCGGTTTTTATAGGGATCCATCCACTTTAACAAACGTTGAATAAGATAATAACAAAAGGATATAAATTAAAAGAATATACCAATATTAATCACTTGTTATATATGAATGATTTAAAAATTACATTCAATATAAATGTACACGTATTAATACGTGTGATAATAATGAAGAATTTGGAAAGGGTTAGTAAAGTGAAACAACAATCAGAACTTAATACATTTATCAAAATACAGAGCATACAGTATACAGTATACAGTGGACATAGTTGAAAATTACATATATCAAAAATATAACACATAAATAACCGCAAGTAGAATACAACTATTTTTAATATGGTAAATCGAAAGTTAATTTTATTTTAAATTTGTAACTCAATTCTACAGATGTAAATAATTATGACAAGTTCAGATTAAGTGAAAACATTGCAACCTCAAGATAAACAGATATTCAATAATATATTTAATTATAATCAGAAGACAATTGGGAAAATAATTTACATTCAACATTAAATATTAATACAATTAGAATTACAAGCATTCTACTATTTCTACAACATCGATGAAGTGACATATATAATAGATATTGGAAGTTATGAAGAAGATGAATATTAAAACAGTATGCAGTATTTAGATTATGCGCCTGAACTCCCGCTGCAGTCACTCCCAGCGTGACCCACAATCTTCCAGTAGTATTTTCTGCTCAGCGCAGTTGATCTAAGAAAAGGAAATATCATAAATTCACAATGAAGACAAGGTAATATATTCGCTATAGCAGTCAGGTCAGACCGAGTTGTGTATGTCTGTATATCTATCTATTATATATAAATGCTTTTCGCTGCTGCGCTGTGATTTTTACTTCGTAGCAAACTAGAGTTGGCAAGCAATGCGAGCAGAGAGCGGAACAGTTATGTATAAAATAGTACTTAAAAAGTTTAAAAATAAATACGAAGTTGTAAGTACAAATTGGAGTTTGTAAATATTGAACAGTACCTGGATACGTCCTTCTTCCAAGTGCGTCTGTTGTCATGTCCAATAGTAGACGCGTGCAGCTCGCGGGGAAAGCGGGTCACCTGCGAGCCTGACTCTCTGCGCTGAGGGACTTCATGGTACATGTTGGTACTCTCCCCGCCTAACAAAACATAATAAATTCATAACTGAAGAATCCTTGAAACATTTCGGAAAGAATAAAATTAGGACGAGAAAAAGATTATCACAAGATTTTTTTTTATAAAAAAATAGTTATTCGATTTTTTGCAAATCTCTTGTATGTACTTTATTAAATATGTGTTGAAAATGATTACGAAGTACTTACCAGTATTATAGTTGAGAGGCTGCATAGTATATATTATGATAAGCTTAAATACTCTTGAAATTTAAATATTTTGTAAATCTCTAAAAAGAGGTATTATCGCTTCCGGGACCGGATGTGAGAAGATGAGAGGAAGCTGTGCAGTTATTGATTTTCTATCATTCGAATGCGTTCAGAAATCTCAGTGTGTTATGTATGGTTAAAGTTATAATACCGTATATTAAAAGTAAATAAAAAAATATTCATTTAATTTTCATAATGTTGTAGCTTATTTATGTTTAAATAATAAAAAAATAGAATATATTTATTTTGCACTTCATTTTTAATTGAAATAAAGTCGTGGGGCGACGCATCCAATGCACATGCGCTATTGATTGTAGATAATAAAAACTCAACTCCGCCCCGTTTTGAACCCCTATCATTCATCCGGCATTTTGTGACGACGGCCATCTTGGATTTTCGTTAATAAAAAATAAAATTAGGACGACAAAATCTAAACTTCGTTATTTTATTGTAGCTGTCCTGTTACAATTTTTTATCTTTAAAATTATATGCCCATAAATGTCTACTAATTTAATAAATGTACTTAATAAATAAATAATCTATATCTATATATAAAATAAAAGAGTAGAAAAGTCAATTCTGTACATGAAAAATTTTAGAAAAATATCAATTGGGTACGTTAATATATCGTTAATAGAAGCGATAAAACCAATCAGTAGAATTTTTGTCTGTCTGTCTTTCTGTATATTTGAACGTGCATCACTCAAAAACTACTGGATTGAAATGAATGAATTTTGGCATGGTAATAACTTAAGAGTCTGGAGGTACATATAGGATAGTTTTTATCCCGATATTCGACGTAGTTTTCATGGAAACATTGAAAAACCTACATAGACAAATTACTTTATAGGCCGATAAGTACTGGACAGAAATACATGATTTTTTGCGTGATAATAGCTTAGAACCTATAGCAATTTATAGAATTCTTTCAAATTGATAGTCAATATAATTTTCCTAGGAAAAATATAAAAAAATACACCGTCAAATTACGTCAATTACTAGCATAATTTCCTTCTAATATCACTAAGTAATGTTATTATTAGGAATAAAAATATTAAAATAATTAAAAAAGAGAACCAGAGATATACATTTATTTCATAAGTTTCATATAGTCTTTTTTACGTATATTTCATCGATCCATAAAGTATGAATACATAATAAATAATAATAATAATAATAAGCCCGCAGGGCAGCTTGTGGCGAGCTGTTGGGGAGTGGCGACCCCACGGACCTGAGACCTCCGGAGGGGAATTGTAATTTATCCCCCGCCTCTGGCTTGCCTTCATTGGCCGGCAGAGTGGAGCGCAAGAGCTATATGCTCGAAAGGGTGGAAGTGAAACCCGCTCACGAGCTCACTCGCGATGGTGAAACCGGTGCACACCTCTCGACACCCTTAGCCGACCACACCGATGTTGCGCCCGAGGCACTACGCCGCTTTGTGGGGGCCCATCTAGTGGGAGGCGAGTCACCGTCCGCTAACCTTTCAATTTGAGACTGTTGAAAAGGCGGACGTCCGGTAGTCTCAATCAATAGCCCAGTACTTAGTCCATCCAAACTCCATTCCATAGCCCTATTTTAGTTTTCCATATGTTCTATAGCTCCTACGCATTGACCGGTGACCATCTCTGAGCAATTGGCTATGGTTACTCAGAGATGGATCCCGGTCAATGCGTCAGATTAAAAAATATTGTTGTCTCAAAGGGGCCTCTACGTGTTGGACCTGTGTCCCCACGCAAGCCTTCCAAAGGACCGGGTTCCTTTGAACCCGAGAACCTGTATCGAGATACATAATAATAATAACTCTTTATTGTACACACATAAAATAAACACATAAAATAGAAAATACACACAAGGATTACATATACAATAGGCGACCTTATCGCTAAAATAGCGATCTCTTCCAGGCAACCAGGCATAAGAAAACGCAAATTGAAACGGATAAACAATATTATAATTATATTTTTGTTTTCAATATATTCATGATTATCTACTCGTAAGTGAAATTATTACTATAGTGTAATAAAAATATTTTAATTTAATGATTCAAAATTTCTTTTTATTTTTTCAGAACAATGATAAATTTCTTCGTGAAAAATTATATTTACTATAAATATTTAATACAATATTTATTTCATTTCTTTATTTTAAAAATAAATATAAAGATAGACTCGATTTTTATGAAAAAGCTAGATAGGGTTAATAAAATCAACAACAACCAGAACTTAATACATTTATTAAAACACATAGACCGTACAGAATACAGTGGACATAGTTGTAAATGACATATATCAAGAACACTACACATAAATGAGCGCAGTCACAATAGAAATATTGTAAATAAATGAAATGTCAAGTTTATTGTAATTTGTAAACTTTGTACTTATTTAAATATATTTAAAATGAACTTAATTTATGCGTTACAATAATACATATACAGATACAGTAAGAACTTAATGACAACATCTAGATAAGTCGGAAGACAATTGGAAAATTCACTGATATTCAATATTAAAGATTAGTACAATTAGAATTACAAACATTTTCAATATTCTAATCTAAAACATCGATGAAGTGACGCTACTGGTAGTGCTACTAGTAAGCAGTGATCTCCCAGGGTGACTCACTGTCCTCCAACAGTATGAGCTCCTCACCGCAGTCCATCTGAGGAAAAGGAAACACCATTCATTGACAACGAAGACAAAAACATATTTCTATGTATGTTTTAGCCGCTGCGTGCGATCATTAATAGGATTATTGTATAGTCATTGGCGTACCTATAATACAAAACATCACACATGAACAGAATATTTTAATGTTATTCTTATATCGATGCAAGTTGGGGACGACAAGCGAGGCGAGCAGAGAGCGGAGCTTACTGGCTTTCTATAAAATATTACTTTAAAAGTTAAAAAATACGAAAGTATAAGTACAATTTGGAGTTTAACAAGAATCCCTGCAGGTGGCACAGTGGTGTGTTCATGTTCTGAGCACAGCGCGCCTTCATGTTCAGTGCTAGTCGCTACAGGCGACGCGTGCAGCTCGCGGGTATAGCGGGTCACCGGCTCTGGCTCACTGCATACAGAGTCTTCATCAGACATACTGGAACTCTCCTCGGCTACAAATATATATATATATATATAGTTTTAGTGAGGCACTAAAATGAAAACGATAAATTTATTCAAACAAGTTGTCAACAAAAATATTATACGTTTATTTTTACTGTATTACTAATTTTTCGCGTAATAAAATTCAATCATCTCGCTGTGTTAGTATAACTATAAAACTCAAAAAAATATATAATTAATAAAATAATTCACTAAAAATTGCGATTAATGTTGTTACAATGTTCTTACCAATGTAAGAGATGAGTAGCAGCATAGCGGATAAATATAAACACTCTTGAAAATTAAATATTTTCAACATCTTCAAAGAGAACTGTTACAACTTCCGGGAGCAGACGGTATGCAAATGGAGGACGCTGTGCAGTTATTGATTTTCTAGCATTCGACTGCGTTCAGAAGTTTCAGTATGCAATGACTACAAGTTGACATCTGTATATTAATTTTTCATTTCACAAATTGTTATTGCATTTTTGTATATTCTATTGTAATATTGATTATTTAATGTAATTAATGGTCATTAATTAATGACTCTGTAAGGTTCAGTATGTTCTGTGAAAACTGTAAAGTAATTTATATAATATTAAGTATCACGTAGAATATAAAATTAACTAAGTTTAGCACTTTTATCTTTTACTATAGGTGTATTTATACATAAGGGAAATAAAATTCTGTAAACGTTCACCTCTATACAGACTTCCGAACGCATTCTTACGTACAAAATCAATACTGCACTACGCAAATATGTGAGATGTAATTCTTTTTAACATTTTTTTAAATATCCATATTTAAGTTCTGGTTTTGGGTAGTTTATAATTCTGTAAAATATTGTAAATTAATGTTAAATTTCGAAATATTGCCATCTTTGCGATATGTTCCGATACATCTTGTCCACGTCCAGATGGCATTGAGATCAAAAAATGTCAAACATTTATTTTATTAACATTCTAGTAGTATTTTAAATGCGAAAGATTTTGAAGATAGATGAATAGATGTTTTTCACACTTTACTTTAAACATGTCTGTCGTGGCGCAGAGTCATAAGCGTACGACTGTAGACGCGACGGGTTGTGGATTCGATTCCCACTCCAGGAAATGATAAATCTAAATAATATTTAGTATTTTTATTTCCTGGGTTTGGTAACAAGGCACAGCGCGGCGTTGAGTTCCGCCACTCAGCACGCAATATCTCAATCCGGCGGAAAGTGGGTAACGGAAATGTTAAAAGAGAACGGAGTATCTTAAAACTAGGTTCTCAAGTTCCCTCTGCCTACCCTGCTATATGCGGGATACAGCGTCAAGTGAACATAACTGACGATTCTCTGCGAATTGAATCTATATTAAATATAGTTGAGACATGGTGATGTATGAACAAATGTTTATTGTCGCTAACGAATAATTTGGAGCTGAATCGAATTAACTACCACAGCAGCGGATCCCTCAAGCGAACACCTGACCTAATGAAATTTATTGATATTATTCATTTCGTCGTTGCAATGGAGTAAGCTTTCAAATGTGTCGTGAAATTCTAGCCAGTTTGTATACGAACCGCTAAATTTGGGAAGTTGAATAGTCGGTAGCTTGACACATTTATTTACCTCGCTATCTTGTTCTCTTTTCTTACAGTCAGCAAGAATTTTTTGAGCTAAAGATAATGATTTGTAATAAAGCTATTCGACCTCACTACGTTTCGATAATTGAATTTCCATATTATCAGTACTTTTTTTTTATTGGCAAAGGATGGCATACGAGCAGAAAGACCACCTGATGATAAGTTGTCCTTCGCCTATGGACATTTACAACACCAAAGGAATTGTAAATGCGTTCTAGTGTGCAGATGGGAGGGGGCGGAAATAATATAGTGGCCGCGGCAGTTCGCCATCGAAACCACCACATTCTGGGGAAAGGGTGGGTGGTAATAGGGAAAACCTGCCTTACATGCCATCGAAGCGGAACACATCCTCAGATATTTGGCGGTTCGTCTTTGACATGATAGTGGTCGCGAGCCAGACGGATGACGAACCTCCTACCACCAAACTACTGGGATACCCGCCTCTTACGGGACGCTACCCAGCGGCGGAGGGGAATTGTATTCTAACCCCGTCCCCTCACCGGGCGAATACATTCCAATGATAATTGCACTTCGTCATATTGCACGTACATTGCTTCAAGTCAAACTTTACAATTATACAATTGTATGAACGCTAAGCTTTAAGTAAATTAACAAAATATTTGATACTACCTCTAGAGTGTTGGGGAGATTGATCATCAAATTTATTATAGTACCAGGATATATCCCAATGTCCACACCATACAATCTTCTCGTAATAAAATCTTACCAATGACGTAGCAAGATTAAACATCGATTTCCGGCGATATACCTAGTTTTTGACGTCCATCCGTCGACTACTGTTATTGCTGTATTCCACACATCCAGACTCGAATAAGGACCATGTGTAGGATTTTGGCAGTGTTTTAAGGAGTGAAATGAAATACGTGATAAAGAATTTATTATAAAAAATGTTAACCGGGTGAGATAGACATGAAACAAAACAACTAAGCGCTTTGCGTGAACACATATTGAATGAACTTTACCACCTCTACTATTTATAACAATAGGTTTAAAGAGCACAAAATATACAAAAAATAAAAAAAAGTACATTTAAGTTACCACATTGTAAGCTTTGCTTACTTAAAAATATTTAGATATGTTCTTTATTACATATTGGTAAAGACGCTTTTTCAACACTCTCCACGATTTAATATTTCTTATGTCTGAGGGTATGTTGTTATAAAGACTCGCGCCATTGTACGTTATTGCGGATTGACCGTATTTTGTTCGAGTTTTAGGCAAAACGAGAAAGCTCAACAATGTTATCAAAATGCAATGATAGAACGGAAACAATTCTAAACGTGACGTGCTGAGTGGCGTAACTTAACTCCGCCTCGTTTGTGTGAGTACGACCAGAGTGGAGAAATGAAAATAATTATATAAAGTTGAAAATTGGGAACAGAAAGTCTGGACACTAGATTCCACTTATGCGAGATGAAGTGTGAAAGTGCAAAGTTTTGATTTTCAATTTTTTTTATCTTCACGCTGTATCACGCATATAGCAGGGTAGGCAGAGGGAACCCTAGAACCTAGTGTTAAGACACTCACTTCCCCACTTTCTGCCGACTTGAGGCATTGCGTGCTGAGTGGCGGAACTCAACACCGCGCTTTGCCTTGTTACCAAACCCTGAAAATGAAATTACTAAGCATACTTTACTTTGGAGTGCGCCACGACAGGCGTTAAGGTGATTTTTTTAATTTTATTGTTATAAAATATATTTGATTTCTATTTTTTTTTATAAATGAAGAAAACATCCTGAAAAATACTCAATTTCGATGTATCAACATATTCACGGCTACACGGATATACGAGTATGCACTGTAACACGAAACAATACCATTTTATTTTATAATTTGAAAAACATTTAGTTATTTTAAAATTACTAATTAAGAATTTAACAAAAAAATTAAAACTGATTTCAAATAAAATGCAATAAAAACCAAAATTATTACGAATAACTCAAAAACTACTCGCTTAATACTAATTAAATTTTAATAGGACCTCATCGAAAACACTAGCTGTCTTATAAAAAAAGAACCATCAAAATTGGTTCATCCAGTAAAAAGTAAGGCAGTAACATACAACAAAACACAGTCAAATTGATAACTACCATCCTTACCTTCATTTTTTAAGTTAGTGAAACAGAAATTGAAAAATAATGAAATTTATAAATAAATCAAATCAAAATATAAAAATGCGACCCTGCCAGGATTCGAACCTGGAATCTTCTGATCCGTAGTCAGACGCGTTATCCGTTGCGCCACAGGGCCTGTACTACAATGAGTATAATTTCCTTACTTATTTGAGCCCCGACGACCAATACGCATGCGTCATTAGTTTTGCAAAAAATAGGCTTTATAAAATACTAGTATCCCCGTAAATGCGTTAATAACGCATTGCGTAGTGACGTAGGGGAACGGCGGGTACCCCCGGAAGGCGGGAAGCCCCGGACACCTCAATTTCTAAAAAAACTAAAGGAGTTGCTTATACAAAGAGTTATAATAAATGAATGAAATCTTTCTTAGAGAAAAAGAGACTGAATGGATTGTTCACGAAGAAATATTTGATGAAATTCTGATTGCCTTGTCAGGAATACTAAGATTGTGCCTGTGAAGAGAGTGTTCATCGAATATTTGTTTACTGTGATGTTTGCAAGGCCAAAGAGCGGTTGATACATCATTGAATAAAGTGTCCGGGGCTACCCGCCATTTTTTTGACGGCAAACAAGACCTTATCATAAACACTATATTTTCTTGAAAAAATGGGATATAATAGTTCAAAGTTTGATTAATATAAATAGAGGAATTCCCAATTTAATATTAAATATGAAATAACACAGAAATATCCTGTATTTTTATTTTCATTTGCGTTTCATTTAAGTGTCCGGGGCGACCTCCCCTTCTCCTAGATGTCTCTTAATATAAACATGGATGTCAAACCATAGTAGTGTGTGTAACATTTATTTTATTAATTTAATATACTTTTATGCATTATTTAAAAGAATATTAGCATTCTGCACTTCTCTATATAAACTATAAGTATGCCAAGTTTCATGCTCCTCTGTCCTCGTAATTTTCGTAAAAAGGGATCTAAAGTTTTTGCTTCACGTATTTATATATAGATTAAAACATATAAAACTAAGATTCTAACAAGACACGAAAATCGACTTCAAGTATATATATATATATGTATGTATGTATCATCAAAATTACCCATTAAAAAGTTAGGTGGTCACATATTAATAATACTAGCGAATTGATATCCTCCTTTTTTAAAGCCGGTTAACAATAGTTCAAAGAGTACCTAATTTATATATTTTTAAGTTTATTTTTTATAGCTTCACGCACATAACAGTGTAGGCAGAGAGAACCAAAGAACAGTGTTAAGATACTTCGTTCCCCACTTTCCGCCGAATTGAGGAATTGCGTGCTGAGTGGCGGAACTCAACGCCGCGCTTTGCCTTGTCGACAGAGCAAGGAATTCTTTATTAATTTAATAATTAAATTTTAAACTTTTAGTTATTTTTTTTTAATTATTTATTACATACAAAACAAGGCAGTCATCTCATTGAGCCTATAAAAGTAATAAATATTTATATCCACATTTATATATTAACTAGCGACCCGCCCCGGCTTCGCACGGGTGGACATTTATTTTT
>JAKGSA010002699.1:0-14306 GCA_033558755.1 Philaethria dido
TAGAATTAATAATCGAATATTTGTGACAATGTCACTGTCTGTAGGGTATTGAAATTTGAAACCAAATAAAAATTAATTACAAAATCCAATAATGTATTATTTTATGTATACACATAACTTAAAATAGTATAAAATAAAAGCATCTTTGATATATAATTCATATAATCTATCAAAGCTGACATGCTTTAAATAAAAATGTTTCAATGTTGTCAAAAATTACTAACATGGTTATAATAGGAATAAATTCTCGACAGACTTAGGAAATATAAAGGTATTTCTAAGTAACTTGCTGATGACCATCAGTCCTAGGGCTCATAGGGACAATTTATTTCTCATTAATCACCCATCACATTTGTTTTTCAAGGTTTTCCACAATCATATTATACTTTATACTATGGGTTCATATTTAAGGTAAATAAAGAAGACAGCCCACATTACACAATATATGCGAGAGGCATATATTGTGTAAATCTTTACAGCAATTCTAACTTGGTTGATCTTTTATTTCATATGTTGTTAATAGGATGGTAAGGTAATAGGTTTGTTTTTGGATTCATCAAGCTTACTTTGGTAGACTCCTTGATAAACAGTGGTTAGCCGTGAAAAATAGATGTTTTCAACCTCCTGAACTCATGTTACAATGATGGTCCACAGCATTTGTTGGATATTAAAATTGACTAAGCATAGTATAATATGCACCAGTAAAATATTATGAACCCTACTGTGAAAATGTTGTACAAAAACTATAATTTTACATTTTCTGTGTGTGTCTCATTTTTTGATAACCTTAAAGGTAACAAAAGAAATAATAATGTAAAAGAGAAACCAGTTTTGTTTGAATATTATTACAATATTTTCACAGTGAAGGATCAATATCTTTAAAAAACAAAATATGTCACAAGCTTAATTTAAATAATATATAGGAATTAATATTGTATTAGTATTTTTATATAATTCTTAGAATTACAATAACATTGTGTTAATTGCACTTTAATGTCTGTGACAAAGATAAACCTCTGTTCTCAGCAACATATAATAAAATCTATATAATATAAAGAAAATATTTCATATACTTATATTTTAGTCATAAGATATTTCTTTAAATATCCCCTGGAAGACAAATACACAAATATTTGACTTAAATAAACATATTCAGTCAAGTCCACTTATATACACATTAATTCAGACTCAATTTTGCAAAAATGCCAGTAATAAATATAAATGGCAAGCATATTTTACAACCTAACTCTCATTGCTAGATTCACAACGCTGTTCAATTTTTCTCTTTTAATGAAATAATATTTAAAAGACAATAACAATTAAATTAATTTCAGCAGTTGAGATCTAAAACCATAAAACTCTACTAAAATGCATCCATTTTCAATAAAAAATAAGAAATCTTCTAAATACAAAGTCACTTTTGAATTATATGTTAGTAAAATATAGCAATTATGAGCATAAAATTTCTGTGGACATAATATTATATAAATTTAAAAAATCACACAATAATGCCATTATTGATTCTATTAAGTTCCATATCAGCTACATGCAGAATTTCATCCCACTTGTGTGATGGTGTATGCGGTGGGGTGGTTAAACCAAGTTTCTCAGTGCATACACTTGGCGTTGTAAACTCTAATTTCCTTTTTGACTTCCCAGCATATACATGGCATGATGTCATTTGCTGAGCCGTTGCTATGACTGAAAGTGGTGTTATGGGAGATGGTGTGTGCAAAACGATCTTCTCAGACTTCTTCATCTTAAATGGTCCAACATACTTAAATACTGGCTTTTTTAAAATTAAATTACCCGAAACTTTTTCTATGAGACCAATTGAAATAAATACATTTGCAATATCATACAACCTCCTTACTTTTGACTTGTGTTGCCTATCCAGCTGTTCAGGTGAAAGATTAGATTTATTTTTGTTTGATGTGTCTATAAGTACACTCACTGCCATTTCTAAGTTTATTAAAGTATTCTGAAACAAATATTAGTATTAGTCAATATAAAATTTTTGTGTTAATCAATTACAAATTTTGAGTATTACTTACAGGAGGTTCAACAAGAAATAGCATCAAGAATCTCTGTGCTAAAACTCCTAAAGTCTTGTGTTTTGGTGCTGGTGGTTTTGGAGCTTTTCCTTTGAGAGCGTCAGATAATCTTAAATTTTCACCCTGTTTCTTTAACATTTTTAAAAACGAATTTAGCCTAGACCCACCATGCCATAAGTATGTATTTTTTCTTTTATGAACTGCACATTGCATGGCCTCTAAAATATTTATAATGTCATACATTCTACGTTTTTCAACTCCTAGTCGAGCTGCAGTACTGTCCAGCTGTATTTCTATTGTACCATTTCCTTGCAGTGGATATAGATTAAGGAATCTAAAAAAAAAATATCCTTAGCAAATATAAAAACAAAATTAACATAAATTCTATTGATTATACTTACTTATCACATAATATTTGCAGGGATTTTTCCTTTCTGTGCACCGTGCTTGGAGGCGGCGTGGGATATTGAAGAGCCACATTAGTTAGTAACTTGAGGTTAGCAGTTGGAGATACATAACTACTGGCATTTGTTACTTCACTCAATGCATATCGCTTAGGAGTAAAAATAATGTTATCATCTTCATACATTGTGCGAGTACATTATGCAAAAATCTCCAGACTTAAATATTCGCGTACTTTTTGACAGACATAACACAAATCTAGAGGGTATACTTGAAATGTATTTTAAATTCACTAACATATACTTATACTGAACAACATTGTGTTATTGTTACATATTATTCACTGAAATTTAATACTTAAAGGCTACTTTATAATTATTAACCTAACAATAAACAACTTTGACAGTAGCAAATGCGCGCGATCGTATGAAATAAAAAAAATGTTGCACTTTGTGATTGCATAAAAAATACGAGGTTAGAAATATCTCATTAGAGTTAACATATATTAAACTTTTTGCAGTAACTTAATTTTCATTTATTGCCTACTCTTTAATATGTTAATTGCTTTTTTCTTGAATTTGTAGAAATTTAGTAAGATTATGAAATAAATTATCTACAGTATACATACATATCAATAATTAATCTGTTGCGTACGTAGAAGTTTGCATTTTGACAAATACAGTCTCGCCTACAGCAGAACAAACAAAATAATTTCTTTTTAACTTTTTACAGTTCAGTTACAAGAATTTTACATTTCATTTTCGACTCGGTTGATGCGTACATGACTAATATTCATTTAATAACATAAATTTTAGCAGCCAAATCCTAATAATTGCAATCTTCATATAATTTATATTTTCTTTTTCATTGAAAAATTATAAAAGCTTAACATTTGTACCCTATTTTGTGGCACTTCTTTGAAGACACGTAAGTAAAAGAGGACTTTATAGTAAGCAGTACTTACTCTCGGAGACCCTCATGAATATTGTATAACTGATTTCAGTCAATACTAAGTATAATTTCACATAATATTCGTATTCTACATTCATTCATATTATGTACATAGCTAGGTCGTAAGAATGCTTGTAATATTCTTTTAATGTCATTTCCTGGGAAACAACTGTCGAAATTAGTATGAACTTAACTGGTGAAAAATTTCAATTTCAAATCTAGTACTTCAGTAGTAGTACATAGGTACTGGGTAAATGATTTGGGCACTTAGTAGTCCACATTTTTCAATGTATATCAATAATTAGTGTACCAATTTTATGGTAATAATATTATTAAAAAATCAATAAAATATAAAAACAGACCTGGATCCACTCACTTGAACATATATTCTAATTAATGAAATTATAAATATAAATTAATCATGTCTTCTTCAAAAATTCTCATGTTTGTATTTCTCAGCAAAGTTACTATTCCTGCAAAAGCATGTGACACTTTGAAACTCTTTCCTCTTTTTTATTTCATGTTTATATTTAAACACACTTTGGTTTAATACAAAATTTTTCTAATATATTTATGTTAAATATTTGTTTCAGGTGCTAACTATTTGGTACAAGCAAAGAATAATTTTACTACAATGGGTGATGATGAAATTTCAGCTGAAGATAAAGAATTTTTAGCAAAATGTGAAGAAAAACTGAAAGATAGATTTACTGAAAAAGATGAAGAATTTATGAAAATATTTAATAGAGAACCATCTACTCCACCTGTTTTGGAGAATTGGCGAGCATTTAATTCCGGACGCAGATATGACAATAGAAACAGAGGGAGGCCATATGATCGTTATGGAAACAGGGACAGACATAGGAACAATCACAATTACAGAAGATATAATGATAATGATTCTTATAGGCATCGTCAAAGAAATTCTAATTATTAAATCAATTATAATATTTTATATTACGAATAAGTAATATTAAAGGATATAAAAATAAAACATACTTGTTTTCTTCAAAAGAATATATTCTCAGTTATTATGGCTTGATTTACATTTTAACAACTTAAAAATTACATAATAGATCACCAGAACGCAATACGGCTACAGCTTCAATTGAAATTATAACACAATAAATAAATATTAAACATCTCACTGCTACTCAACAAGTTATAAGTGATTATATATTTATAACATTGATTATGCCAATAAATAGTATCTGAAATCTATTTTTCACTCCTACTGTCTGATGACAAACAATAACAATATGTTCCATGGACACACACTTGCGACTCTCAATATAAATAATTTGCTTTACTACTTTCCTAATTAATTATTTGAATGCTTGCGAATTTAATCACAAAAATATATTTCATAGTAATCTCATAGCAGTAATATGGTGTACATATTTTAACAGGAATATTGAGGTTAATTCAAACATCTATATTTTTATAAATCGACGACCTCGACAACCACTAAGCAACAGAACAGTGTAAGTTAGTAATGATCACAATAAATACCGTCTCATTGGTCTGATGTTGAATATTTCTGTTTAGTTTTAACGCACTTACTACTGGCCTTGTTACGATAAATGGAGCGCGCATGTGCTGAATACAAATGACAGTAATCAAACGCACAATATTGCACTTTTTACATTTCCTTAGTAATACCTTAAGTGACGCCATCTTGTCTTTGTATTCAACAAAGGAACGCTAATCTCAACAGCCGCCGGCGCCTGTCGTTCAATACACTAAAATATATTTAATAAATAACAGTACGACCAGATAAAATCTGAGTAACATCATGCTAAGTGACACAATTACTAAGCACAATGACGATTACACTCATCAAGCTCTAAGTAACTATTTTTTTTATAATTTTTTACTAATTAATATTATATTGTATCGGCTACTCGTTTCTGTACTGAAGCATTACATCGTAAAATATTTTTATGCTTTGTTTAATCAACAAATATTACTGCATCATGTCGAATGTACTTGTCTATACATCCTCACTAAGGGGTATAGTGATAATAAAATGAAGAAACATATCAATCGGGATCGGTCAACTAAATACAAAGATATTAAATAGTCACTAATTAGTAATTACGCTTCAACATAATAAAATGCAACCATAATAATCAAATCACAGTGAAAGTATATAAATTATGCTCACTAACTTAACAATACAAACTAAAATACAGACACGACAACGAAATATGTACGCTACATAAACAAATTAATATATAAAGGTTTAATTTATACTGATAGTTCGACTGCGGGTGACACACTCATAATGCGATTATACTCGTATATTAAACATCGATAACTGGGCAACACCAATAGACGGCCGCTAAACACAATAATTGATTGGTTAATACAAACTCCTACGTAACATTACTCGTAAATGATGAATAGTTAATCAATCGTTACAAATATGTTTATAATATTTTTTTATTAAATTTCTTAACAACGCTCAGTTTAAAAGAATTGACACGTAATCGTTGTCGCTATGGGAGCGGCAACACACCTACGAACGACAATTGACTAGTTTGTATGCACTCGTCGCCGCTCGCTGCTCGCTGCCGGCGGCCGTCTCAGTCACGTGACTAGAACCGTGAGGCGGCGAGTGCGGCGTGCGGCGCGTAAGGTGTCAAATCGTAGCAAATATCATAAGATAGTCTAAAGGGCAAAAGCCAATTCAGATGAAGGTCCAGCACTCCATGATCTTGACGATGAAGTCCTCGCGCGTGGTCAGCGGCTCGTTGCCGTACGTGGTGCAGCGCTGCGTGCGCCCCAGGTACAGGTCGCCGTCCAGCCACAGACCGAACTTGCCGCTGTATACATATATCAAACATTAATAAGATGCCATCATGACATGCGTGCATGAGAAAACACGATGCTCGTGAATTGGGAGTAACCATTTATCGTTAAACGATGACAAGAAAGACGAGACATTCTTTTCTAGAATAAAAGTAATAATTATAACAAGTACTTACTCTCCAGCGCCGATAGAAATATTATCATTGCTGCCTCGAATAAAGTACATATTGTCGCCGGTCCAGCCCCAATACTTGAATTTCGTTTTGACTGGAGCTGTTTGGTCTGTAAAATATAAAAAAATGATAACTTTATTTATATTACGATAACTATGGAGTGACGTTTTTGAACAGAAATGTTATAACATACATAGATTTGAGTCAATTGCTTTTAATTTACTTCTGAATAAAATCTAGAATGATATTCTACAAGCAAGCTAAATGATTCATACCATGCATGAAATACCATGTATATAATATAACAATAACAGTACTAACATATCCCACATATATTGAGTGTAGAGAACAACAGCAATATAAATGATTCATGGCAAATGTATAACTATCAAATATTATAGACTTTTAGGAATATCACTTTAATTCATGGCAATGTCCAATTAGTTATTTTAATCGTCACTAACACCACATATAAAATCAAAGAGAATACAATAATCTTACCATCTACATCTTCTTTCTTTTCTTTGTCGTCTTTGTGTGCAGAATCATCAGGCGATATCTGCGAGGCGCGGCGTTCTTCCATACGCTGGAAAGAGAATAACAGCGATTCGCCTGTGCCATAGAAATGCTCGGAAGGCCGTAAAGCGCATGACGTCAGAGCACCGAATACCTGTGGATAATTAAAGTTACATTTTAATTTTAAAATGATAAAAAAAAATAATATGCAAATAACTTTACAAGAATGCCGTCGTTGTTACACTTTATTTAATATAAAACCGAACCAAATATATAAGGTCCTAGGCTTAATATATTCATATTCAAATAGAAGCCCCATTATTCCTTTGTAAAGTGTTTTATTTGAAAATGTGTGTGTCAAGTCAAATATCTACCATATATTGATGCTGTGAGTAATATCTATTTAATTCATTTAACGTATTTCTGATATATTATTATAAAAAAATGGTTTTCTGCACTTCATCCCCACGCATATATGTATACGTGTATGTAAATTTTTAATAAAAAAAAATAAAAGAAATAAACTTAGAAAAAATAATAAAAAAAAGACTTGTCTTTATGTAATAATAAAATAATAAGGTTAATCAATTTATTGTCAATAAGGTAAATTGATAGAAAAAATTAAAAAGTTTTACTACATATTATAAATAGTCTAGTAAATCAAAAAAAAAATATTGTTATTGATATTTTAAGAAATGTAAATATCTCTATTCACTCCGATTTATTTAACCATTAAATAAAAATAAATATTAAATCTCGATATATTGTGAAACAGTTAGCTTAAGAACGATAGCATTAACCTTCATATTATTTCAATGACCTCAATATAATAAAGAACAGAAAATTATTTTAATTAAAAAGATAAAAGTTGTTTAGCAAGATGTGTACACGCTTTACATGCAAACACGTGTTTGTCAAGTATAAAAAATCTTTTGAATTATGTAAGCGTTAGTTATAAATATCATCATTTAAATATATAGAGAACCTATATATGTCCGAGAACTTTCCATTTTACAATTTAAAAAAATTGTAAAAAGACGTTTGTGTGTTAAAGGTTATTACCTAATTAGTGATTTTATAAATGATAACACACCTTGGGAATGAAATGCTCGCTCCAGTCTGTTTCAAAGGTATCATTGCCAATAATAAAGAATTGTAAACCATTGTCGAATATAAAAAAAAAAAAAAAAAAAAAAAAAATAGTCCCGCTGAGTTTCTTGCGCCGGTTCTTCTCAGGTCTGAGGCATTAAATTTAGTGAACCGGTGGTAAATTATTTGACGTTCAAAAAATGAAGCTTGTAACTTCTTATTTTGAATAAAATTATTTGACTTTGACTTTATAAAACTAGCTTTCCACCTGCGGCTTCGCCCGCGTGGAATTCGGCTATATCGCGCGACGTGTAAGGAGTAGCCTATAGTCTTTACCAAGGTCTAGACTGTGTCAAAAAAAATATATTTTTTTTTATAACAATTTTTTTGCGATAAAAAATATAACTAAATAAAATAAATGTCCTTTCCCAAGTTCAGTTCTACCTTCATACTAAATTTCATCAAAATCGGTTCAATGGCTTAGGCGTGAAAGCGTAACAGACAGACAGACAGAGTTACTTTCGCATTTATAATATAAGTAAGGATGTATTAAAAAAACATACGGGAATTCAATATTTAAAGAATTATGGTAATATACGTGGTTCCTACAATCTCGTTAATTAGAAGCACGAGATAATATTTCGATATAAAATTCAGAAAAACCCAAAGGAACAATGTAGATTTTAATTAGTTAAGTTATAATTATAATTTTAGCAAAAAACGAAAACCGATTTCAAAGATTAACCTTCTTTTTTGAAGTCAGTTATTAAACTGACAAAACTGAACTATTATAGCATATTAATGCTTAATAATAATATATTTTAAATACATAATTTTTGTGCATGCACACTTATTACATATATTATGTCATAGGTGAAGTAAACAAAATAAAAGTAATTACTAAAAATGAACAGAAGGAAACTATTTAGTGTAATTCGTATCCAAGGACATTATAAAAACATCTATTAATTTATGTCAACGCACTGCAACTAATAAAATGATGGAGTAATATTTACAAGAACGGAGCGAAGCGCTTTCTACTGTTATCTGCTTAAGCTTAAGTATGACATAGGGTGACATCATAGTAAAATGACTTTATGTTTTGTTTTAAAACGAACATTTAATATAATAAACATAATGGTTATATTTTTGACGTGTAAGGAGTAGCCTATAGTCTTTACCAAGGTCTAGACTGTGTCAAAAAAAATTATAAAAAATATATATTTTTTTTATAACAATTTTTTTGCGATAAAAAATATAAATAAATAAAATAAACAAGTCCTTTCCCAAGTACAGTTCCTGTTCCTTCATACCGAATTTCATCAAAATCGGCAGTGTAAAATTTTATTTTTATTGCTATTCTCCAGCTAAAAAAGTAATTAAAAAAGAATAGCTTCAGCTTCAGCTGTATTTCTACATAGCAGGTGGGCAGAGGAACCACAACAAAATTTAAGCACACTGCTCCCTTTAACATTTTTCGTTCCCTACTTTCCGCCGAAATTGAGCAATTGTTAAGTGGCAGAAATCAAACAAAGCCGCCTTTTAGCCTTGTTACTAGATGAGTGAAACGAAAATAGCAAATATTATTTAATATTTTCTTACTTCCTGACCTGGTAGAATCAGACCCACATTGTGCCTCACGCCAATGACAGGCTTCCAAAAAGACAAGTTTATAAAAACTATTAGTTGATAAGATTCTTACATTGTTATCGGTATCTTGTATAACGAGCAGTACGGGGGTGTCGACGCGCTGCATCTTGCGGTACATGGAGGCGAGGGAGAAGCCGTGCTGGCTCGTGCTGAACGCCAGCGACCACATGTAGCCCTGCGCACGCGCCGGCAACACCGTGCAAAGTCTGTAATATATAAATAATACTATTAATGATAAATAAAATTACAAATTTAAAAAGGGTTAATGGGCCAGGAAGCTCTGCCAAAAAAGCAGCAAGTTAGATCTTTCTGTTAAAGATTATGTTCGCGATAAAGATGTTTGAAATGAGTTGCTCTATTTCTAAGTTAAAATTGTTAATTGTAATTTGTAACAAATACTGGCAATTAAGAGTGGCCATGAGTCCTGTCTGTATCTTCTCATGAGCTCAACCATTTGAACGGGCTTTTTCAAGTCAAAATTGCACATTTTTTTTAAGTCTGTCTTTGTTTTGCATTTTTTTTCTACTTTTATGACATGTCCAAGTAAATGTTAAGTTAAATCTTGACTTTGACTTTGAATGTTTAAGGTCACCATGTATGATATTTTACGTATTTAGAAACGTATAAAATGTTTCTAAAAAAAAAAGTTATTAAAAACAAAAAAAGTATTCATTAAAAATAAGAATAAAATTAATTTTATTTATATTCCGTAAGAACTTATATTAAGCATTATGTACCATGGGTAAGTGGAAAATTCATATGGGCTTCTTTTGAAATGTATAAACGATTGTTTTATATTGCGTCCCAACAATTTTGTTGAGTAATTCAGTTTCAGATAAGAAGTCAGTAGTGTGTATGTGAAAGCATTTTCTGTAAGGAAAATATTTTTAATAGTCAGTCCATTCCTCATACCATATATGCCGCCCCTTTGACTTTGTTTAACAGGCTAATTTTTATAACGAGTGCTTTTTAATAACTACAGAATATTAAACGTGTTTACCTACTTTGTTACTTAACGCAAACAAACAAATTAAAAATATTCACTTTGTGAAGGTACTAATCATATGATAGTAATTTTTTCCCATGTAATTGAATTGCCATATAAAATATAATACACAAAGTATAATATATGATAATTAGTGCAAGCAACAAGTCTTGGTGATGTCAATGCAGTTAAGTGTTTATTTCTAATTGATATGCTAATATTTACAAGACGGAAAACAGTTTGTTACTAATGTATCCTATAAAATCCACATATATTATATTGTTTTGTTCATACAATTAGGTATAAGCTTTATAGTTCCATGTATATAGATTGCGAAGCGAAGATAAACAACCTGTAAAGTATCCTTACTAATATTATAAATGCGAAAGTAACTCTGTCTGTCTGTCTGTCTGTTACGCTTTCACGCCTAAACCACTGAACCGATTTTGATGAAATTCGGTATGAAAATAGAACTAAACTTGGGAAAGGACATAGGTTACTTTTTATCGCGAAAAAAATGATAGAGGGGGTTGAAATAGGGGATGAAAGTTTGTATGGAAGTTCCTTATTGTCAAACATAAAATCATGTAACATTGTTCCACTGTTTACAACTTTCCCACCTAAACCACTTAACCAATTTTGACAAATAGTTTAGACCTTGGGAATGACTATATGCTACTCCTTACCATGTCGCGCGATATAACCGAATTCCACGCGGGCGAAGCCGCGGGCGGAAAGCTAGTATCATATAATTATATTTACTTAGCAAATATATACAATTAAATATTGTGTTCATATACCATCACAAATAAAAAGAAATAAAAGCAATA
This sequence comes from Philaethria dido, assembly GCA_033558755.1. Classification (NCBI taxonomy): domain Eukaryota; kingdom Metazoa; phylum Arthropoda; class Insecta; order Lepidoptera; family Nymphalidae; genus Philaethria; species Philaethria dido. The sequence goes on from JAKGSA010002699.1 coordinate 11,465, forward strand.
TTTACACTAGTTATTCAGAATGCTTACCAATACGCAATTATATTAATATCGCAATATTTTGCAATAAGCCAATTATGTTATAGCTTGTTAGCTAATTATAATAATGCTGATAAAAAAACAATACTGTGATAAATTTATTAGTCGTATTGATTATGTATGCAGAAAGAACCTAGTATCGAGACACTCCGTTCATTGCCTTCCGCTATTATTTTTTATGTCATTTAAACTGTTTGTAGTTGTTTAATAACGTATGATATTATAGAAAGAATAGTAAAATCAATAACCTGTGCTCCATTGTGAATATTTCAGAGGTTCCGATGAGGTCAGGTGGCGAGAACTCCATGTCAACCGACGCGCCCGACGAGTACAGAGCGCGCCGTAATTCATCGCTCATCGACAGCACCTATATAATAAATTATATTTATACCATCTATGTTCAATACAGGTTTATGGAAATACAAGAATGAACCTCAAGCTAATATTATTATTATCGTATTACTTATGTTTAACATAAAAGTAAAACAAATGAACTGTAGCTATAAATGTGTTGCCTCACAACCAGTAAGTTGCCGGCTCTGTCAAATGCTCAAAATGAACCAGTTTCGGAACATTGTTGTATGGTATTATTGTGCAAAGGTTTCTGTAAATATATAAAATAGAGTATATCTTTATATTTGCTTTTATTTCGCTACAGTTTAAGTTCTCAGTCTATATTTATACTAATATTATAAATAAATATTGAAATTGGAGGATATAATACAGAAATTAAGAGCATAGCATATATTCACGGTTAATAAATAAAGGAAACTGGTTATTTTGTTAATCATACTACAATTCATGATATGTTATGTCAAATTATATGCCTATTTTTCGTAAGATGTGCATTTGTGCACCATGCTTTAAAGAGGAAGTGTCTCGTTCCCCGGATGTCGGTATACCTGATATTAATTGAAATAAAATGATTAATGACAGTAATGATAGATTGATTATCACTAATGAGATGATGCATTCCCGATATCTACATTTCACATACAACATCCAGTGAGGCGAGGGCGCGCGTGCGCGTGCGCTCTACTTACAGTGAAAAGTAACAATAATGTGAGCGGGCTAACAAAAACTATACTTGAAATTGTTAAAACGATACCAAAATATTCTAAAAGTATTCTAAATAGAGCGAACAATTGCCATGCCTAATAGAACAATTATAATTTATTAGAAGCAAAATTTATACAGTGTTGGTCTTAAAATAACTGTCCCTTGGGTTTTTTAAAATAATTATTGTGTCTATAACTAAATATAATATATAACATAATAAAGAGTCCTTTTAACGTTTGTAATCGTCGCTTACCTCGCAAATACAATGTAATGTTCCTCTTCGACATATAGAATATATAGAGTCCTTTTTGACAACAGCTTTAAGCGCTCTATTATGTCCTTTCCGTACATATTTAATAACTCTTTGCACTACTTTGCGCAACATATTGGCTTTTAACGAAACACTCCGAATAAAAAAGTTTACACAAGTTTATTTTTTATAATTTTATTAATTCAGACACGTCAAATATTGTTGCCCAATATACTCTATATAAAAAGAAAATATGTACTTTTATCTTAGGACGTCACGAAAGTAATAAAAAGATTATATAGTAATGAAATATCATATTTGAAGTAAATAAATAAAATATTGACAGTTTTATTGGGTTCAGCATAAACACTAGGGAAAACCATTACTAATGTATGTATGTAATAATGTGTTAAATGTAAAAAAAATAATTTTAACAATAATTATAATTTAATTGTATGTACACATATCGCACCTTTAGATTTATAGGGACCTTTTTTTTTTTTTATACCACGATGGTGGCAACAAGGCACACGGCCCACCTGATGGTAAGTGGTTACCGTGGCCTACGTACGCTTGCAACACCAGGGGCATCACTTACGCGTTGCCGACCCTTCAAAAACCTATTTATTTACCTGAAAGGAAGAGAATCATGACTTTGATTTTTGCCACGAAAAGCCTTAAGACAACGACAACATAAGACAACCTTTATCGACTTTGATTAAAACAAGAATATAAATTGAAATATAATTAAAAAAAAAAACATTTCTTTTCAAAAATCTTAAATGTACAAATCTATATTGACGTCTCCCAAAAATTGATATTTTTAAAATTTGTCACTATAATTTAAAAAAAAAAGTCTCAATATTTCTAAAAAATAATCCAATTGTTTTAATTCTACTACTGCCACCAAATATTTAGATTTTCTATATTCGTTAAGAGTTATATGAATATTTTTTTTTAAATAAAAGATCAATTTGTTACGCCTTTAATGAAATATCCATAAAGTTTTTACTTAATAAGCTCTAAGCATGATATTTAAGGTTAACGCTCTTTCCGCACAATAGAGCACTGGTACGATGTAACATCGAACTCAGACAAGTTTTTTAAAATCTTATCAATTTTTTAATCTTTTACATTACATAATTAAATAATTAAACATAATTATTAATATGTAGTGACTTTGCAAAAAGATTCGTATAAGAAAATATTCACTATTATAATACTTGTTTCTAATTCATTAAAGTAATCTTAATAGATTGTAAAATTTATATATACATAAAATTTAAATTATAAAGAAGATTAAAAATAATAAATACTGTTTGTATGGAAATTAAAAAGGTACGTCCTAAATACCTTTTACTTTATTAATAAATGGTGTCAATTAGCTACGAGTTTATATAAGTTAAGGGATCAACACAATTCAAAAGTATGTAGGTAATTTTTTTATATATTTAATGTTAGGTGGTAGGAGGTTCGTCCTCCGACTGGCTCGCGACC
>JAKGSA010002700.1:0-14300 GCA_033558755.1 Philaethria dido
TAATGTTTTGCCCTACTGTGTGACTGGTGACTGTTAGCAAACTTCAATGCACTCTGGCTATCATTAAACACAACTATCTTATCACAAGAACCAATTATTTCCATTTCCAATCCTGGCAGATATATTTTAAATAAATAATAATAGCAAGATATATTGCACAACATTTTGCATAATTAAAGTGAACATGTGAATAACAATTATTAAATTGAGACAAATAACTGACAAAGTATGCTATGTCCTGTCTAGTTAACACAGATAAGTACATTAAGCTACCTATTACCCTTTGATATGGTATATTATCTTCACAAATACTGGATTTTTCAAGATTTAATTTACATTCAATAGGTGTTTCAAATGTACTACATTCAAACATATTAAATTCTTGCATCAATTGTTCTATGTAATGCTCCTGATCAAGAGTTATAACATTAGACTTCCTATCAATATTAACTTTTCATTTGAAAATATCAGAAAATCATCTACATAAATACCAACAATTATCTTTTTACCATTATTACAGTCTTTCATAAATACACAAGGTTCTATTTTACTCTTGACATAACCTAAACTACATAAAGTTTCCTTGACTCTATCATACCAGGCCAGCGAGGCCTGTTTTAAGCCATAAACTGCCTTTTTTAATCTAAGAACCTTTTTACAATCAGCAATAGGAAAACATTCTGGTAATTGCATAAATATTTTCTCTTTGAGATGACCATTAAGAAATGCCGTTGTGACATCTAGATGGGTTATGTCCAGATTTAACTGTACACTTAATGCAAATAGATAACGCAAAGTTGAGTGTCTTATAACTGGGGAAAATGTCTCCTGATAGTCCACACCAGCTTCCTATGTAAACCCCTTTGCGACTAACCTCGCACAATATCTCACTTTGTCATCACTGTATTTCTTTCTAAGAACCCACTTGCACTTCACAACTGTACTTGAACTTGGAGCATCTACCAACTCCCATGCATCACTTTCACTAAAACAGTCTAGTTCTTTCCTAATCGCACTTAACCACTGCTCCTTCTCTGGCCCTGCCAATGCTTCCTGCAGAGTCAGATTGCCAGCATCGTCCAACGCCTTCACTCCAGTATCAGCACACATGTTCGAGTATCCATACTTCTCAGGTTTCTTTCTCAACCTAACACTCCTTTCCTTATGCTCTGATTCACCTGATTCAGTTGATTCTGCATCTTCATACTCACTTGGGATATATGTCACATCAGATTTGTCAACATAACTCTCTATCATTGTATCCTCTCCTTCTGAAGATGTCCCCCCCACTGAATCTAAGCTCTCTTCATTGCATTTCTTGCTTTCTTTTACATGTATAGATACTTGAGATCTCACTTCTTCCATTATCATAACATCTCTACTGGTACTGACTTTCTTAGTGATTGGACTATAAACTCGGTATCCTTTTATGTCCTCTGGATAGCCCACAAGTACCTGCTCTTCTGACTTCTTGTCCCATTTTTGGCGCTTTTCTTTTGCCACATGCACCATGACACGGCTGCCAAAAATGCGCAAATGACTTATGTCTGGCTTACATCCTGTCCATACTTCATAAGGTGTCTTACCATTTAATGCTGGAAGGACAGTACGATTATACAAGTAGACTGCTGTATTCGACGCCTCTGCCCAAAACTCTTTGCCCATCTTGGCGTCAAATAGTAAACACTTGGCCTTTTCCACTATCGTACGATTAAAACGTTCTGCAAGTCCATTTTGCTTAAGTACATACTGTTCACATGGCCTAATCTACGATGCCATGTATCCACAGATACTACTGTTGCAGCCAGTACACTCTCAGGTGATTTCAACTTGTATACACCATTTATCAGTGATGCCATGGCCACCAACTTGTCATTTCTATTGTAAATACTGCAGCCACTGGTAGTAAACAACACTCGGTTACCATTTCTGACTAACTGACTGACAGACAACAAATTCGTGGTTAACTCTGGCACACACAGCGTCTGGTGAAACCGGAGTCATCAAATAAAGCCTTTAGCTTATTCCAAAGCTCCAACGACGTTTTGACATCCTTTATGTGCACGTACAAAGTAGAATCAATTGTGAAAATCAATTTAGCTTTAGTCCTCGCATCATCAGCGGCTTCTGTAATCTTTCTGGCAACAGGTCATATGCAATGCTCCATGTTCTCCAAGATCAGAAAATTCTCCGCAGCGAAGCACCATTCCGTATAATTTTCCCGCTCTTTTAGCTTTTTACATCCATTAAGTAATTTGTCGACATGATTTTACTTATCACTCGCGACCTACGCTAAAAACTGAGCTAAACTGAAAATTATGACTTTCCCTAGCTAAATACTGACTTTGCTGGGCCCATAACCTATAATTACTAATAAAACGAGCAGTTTTTGTAAAGATCACATTTTACTTTATTTGACAGTTGTGAACCAGAGACAATATAGAATAGATCACAGACACGCTACAGTTCTCCTGCAATACTCATTTCGATATCAATAAACAATACTAATGGGCCACACAAGTGACGCCATTTTGTTTTTTGTCTTTTACAAGTCACTAGACATGGGCGTTTTCGTTTTAGCTGTAACGGTTACATATCGTATATGAAGTTTTCATATCTGATATCATATGTGTTTTCAGATATCGAGTTTGTGTTGCGATAGTTTTCGTTATAATTTAGTTTTCATATCTCATCATCGAGTTGTCGTTACGTTTTGTGTGTAGTTGTTTGATATCGGATATGATAATTAAGATATCGATATGATATGTAATAAGAGTCAAAACCTTTTTTAGTTACGTTTTTATATTTCGGTCTCATCTCTACAAGTCACACATCCCAAACGTCACCTTTCCTTTAGTGAGCAAGGTGTATTCACGTGAGGTTGTGTGGTCACGGAAATAGGTCACACAATCCTCAGAATTTCGTGAATTATTCTTGTAAAATATAAAAAAAAATCACAAAATTAATAAAAATCCAAAAAAATAGTAAAATATTTAAAAATAATGGGAATCACTCGCCTTTAAGTTAGTGTACGTAAGCGTGCAACGTGGTCTCAAGGAATGCGATAGGTAATCGTAAAGAGAAAGTGAAGCAGCTTTTATTAATGAGTTTTGCAAATCGGTCACAATAATTACAATAAAATGAATCCTGGCCCGCCAAACTATCCTATGGCTTCGCTATATGTTGGAGATCTACACTCCGATATTACAGAAGCCATGTTGTTTGAAAAATTTTCTACTGCTGGTGCGGTTCTCTCGATTCGCGTATGTCGAGATATGATAACACGTAGATCCTTGGGATATGCTTACGTAAATTTTCAGCAGCCTGCCGATGGTAAGTTTAATATTTTATATTTTTGTTATGTGTGTTAATTATAATTTGATTAAGTCATTCAAAGAAAATTACTAAATTTCCGTTTTTATGGACAATGTTTAAAATTATATTATGTTAAAATATTGTATTAATATGTCTATATGATAAAGTAATTACTAATGTAATATAATGCAAGGGCTACTTTCTAAAACCAAGACAGATAGTGGGGACTGGCCTTGAAGTAAATAGTAATCTGCACTCTGTATTGTAATCTATATACATTTTTTTATGAAATACTTTGAAACATCAAAGAAATGAAAAAAAAATCATTTACATATTTTTTATAAGAGTCTTTTTGTCCCTTTTCAAGTTTAATGTTGCAATATTCTTTATGCAGGTGTACTCAAATGTTATTTAATTGTTGTAGCGGAGCGAGCATTAGATTCCATGAATTTTGATATGATCAAAGGCAGGCCAATTAGGATTATGTGGTCCCAACGAGATCCATCTCTGCGCAAGTCTGGTGTAGGCAATGTTTTTATTAAGAACCTTGACAAAACCATAGATAACAAAGCTATGTATGACACATTTACAGCTTTTGGTAATATTTTAAGTTGTAAAGTAGCCCAGGATGAAAATGGAGCATCTAAAGGATATGGTTTTGTTCATTTTGAAACTGAAGAAGCAGCAAATAAATCAATAGAAAAAGTAAATGGCATGCTTTTGAATGGAAAGAAAGTTTATGTAGGACGGTTTATTCCCCGCAAGGAACGTGAAAAGGAACTTGGAGAGAAAGCCAAGTTGTTCACAAACGTATACGTTAAAAACTTTGGTGAAGATTTCTCTGATGAAATGCTTAGAGACATGTTTGAAAAATATGGCAGAATAACCAGCCATAAGGTTATGTATAAGGAGGATGGGTCTTCTAGAGGTTTTGGTTTTGTAGCATTTGAAGATCCTGCTGCTGCAGAAAGGGCCTGTATAGAGCTTAATGGAAAAGAACTTGTAGAGGGTAAGCCTTTATATGTAGGACGTGCTCAGAAAAAAGCTGAACGTCAAAAAGAATTAAAACGTAAATTTGAACAGTTGAAGTCAGAACGCCTGACACGTTACCAAGGTGTTAATTTGTATGTTAAGAACTTAGATGACACAATTGATGATGAGAGACTTCGTAAAGAATTTGCACCTTTTGGTACAATTACTTCTGCTAAGGTAACTAATATTAATTAGTAAATATTAATTATTATACTTCACTTCACTTAACTTCACGCTTATCCCTAGCGGGGTAGTCAGAGAGAACGGAGCGCCAATCGCTACGGTCCCTGTATACCTCTTTCTCCTTCATTTTTCAGTCATTAACCTCTTCATGCATGCCCTCCAGGGAGTCCTCATGCTATTTACGTGACCTTCCTCCAGTATCAATGATACTGTATTCTCGAAGGTCAACCGAGGTCTCCCCCTGCCTCTCTTACCGCTCACCTTTGCTTCATATATCTTTCTCACCATTCTTTCATCACTTATCCTTTCGACGTGCCCGAACCACCTGAGCACGTTCTTCTTCATTCTTACTATAACATACGTGCAGCTACGCTGACGTTCCGCCGTCCCATCAATGCAGATAGCGCACCGTTAATCCTGTTACCGGCAGCAATACGCCTTTCCACATCCATATCGTATCTTCCGTCTCTGCTAAACATACTTCCCAGGTTTACTACCTCATTCACTTGTTCTAATATCTTTGTATCTACACTTGTCTTACATTTTGTTCTTTCTTCATAAACTGAATAATACTTAAGGAAAACTAAGATTCTGGTGTTTGAAAGAGTTCAAACACCAGAATCTTAGTTTTCCTCGCATTGAGGCTTAGACCATTACTTTCACAACCATCTTTCAAATTGGTGACTAATGCCTGTAGCTCGCATTCTGATGATGCAATGAGCACTGCATCATCTGCGTACAGTAGGCAGTTAATCTTCGAGTCACCTACTTTCACACGCATGTCAAGTCATCGTCGCTTTATACAAAGGCACGATAACGCCGCGCTAATCATCCGGGACATCTCCCGTTTTCCAGCATATATTGCATAGAAGACAGAACAGGTCCAAGATGCGGGGTCCACCGTATTTGATCGTCTCTGCAGTAACTTCATCCGCTCCCGCTGCCTTACCACATTTCAGACTTCATATGGCATTCCCTACTTCTTCTATATTGATTTCGCCGTCTGTTACATCTAGACTCAGTATATTGCTGTTACTTGAGACAGAGGCGTCATCACATTCATACATCTTGAAGAATTCCGCCCATCGTATCAAAACGAGTGTTCTTTCTGATATAATTTCACCGTCCTTCGAAAGCACTCCTTTCATTCTACAGGTTAGCGAACAACTCCGGAATTCAATAACTTCTCGCCAGAAAAGCTTCTTGTTCTCCCGGAAGTTGTTCGCTGATCTTTCATCTCTTTTTCTCTCTGCTCTTTCACGCTTCATCCTTTATCAATGCTTTCGTTTGGTGCTTTTGCAACTTATATTCTTTCTACTTAATCTCTCTCATACTTTTGTTCTTACTCGAGGCATTATAATCCTGCCATGCTTTCTTCTTCCTTTCTACGGTATCTTTCGCTTCATCATCCCACCATTCATCACTCTTCTTTCTAAAGCCTCTTTTCCCTAATCCACACACTTCAGTTGCTGCTTCAACCATACTATTCCTAAGATTCTGCCAGCATATTTCAATATTATCACTTTCTATTTCGCAACTGTCTAGCCTCTTGGAAACCCTTCCAACATTTTCCTTTCTAATGGGTGGATCCTGAAGCTTCCAGCCTCTGATGCGGTTATTCGCCTCCAAGCTTGAACGCTTTGTGCGGTAGCGCCAACCTGCAAACAGACCCCTTATTCTGGCAACTACTAGATAATGGTCCGTTCCCAAGTCGGCACCCCTAAACACACACGCGTCCATAACTTGGCTTCGAATCCGCTGATCCACCAGGAATAAATCAATCATACTTTTCTCTTCCATTCGTTCCCATGTATATTGGTGAATTTGTTTGTGGTCAAACATCGTGTTTGCCACAAACAAATCCTTCTCCTTGCAAAGTTCCAATATGAGCTTTCCAGCCTCATTCACTCTCTTATCACCATACTTACCTAGTACACGTTCGTAACCAACACGCGTGGTTCCCACCCATCCATTCAAGTCACCGCATACTATTAATTTTTCATTCCCTCTTACACTACCTAGAACTTCCCTCACACTCTCCCAGAACTCCTCTAGTTTACTTAAAGAAGCTGAGGATACTGGCGCATACGCCGATAACAAGAATATTCTTGTTATCCTCAGCTTGAAGCGAACCCAGAGAAGCCTCGGGTTGATCGCCTTGTATTCTACCACTGCACTCACCAATCGAGAGGACAATAACACGCCCACACCTTGACACCCTCGTTCGCCCTCTGGAACACCAGCCCAGAGGGCGATTTAGTTGCCCAGCAGTTCGGTCGTGCAGCCCTTTCTCTTGGTCTCTGTCAAACAAATTACATCCAGATCTCGTTCATCCATCACATCTAATAATTTATTCATCTTCTGTTCCATCCCTCCTCTCTAATTCCACGTCGATATTCGGAGCTCCGTCCTCCACTTCCTGCCGTCACGGACCTGGTGTGCTGGGTGGCGGTCCCCAACGCCGCATTCGTCTCCACTCCTCACACCAGCGGGGACGCACTGGTGCGCGTCGCCTCGGGGGGGACGCCCTGTCATTGCGCGCCCTGGTGCGAGTGGACGTGGTGATGGATTATTGCTGTCCATCACAAGTGTTTCACTTATGCAGGACTGGCAGGGATCGCTAGCAAGCTGTCGCTAGCATCCATCATCGACCCCCTAACTAATTAATAAAATATACATATTTTTTTTCTCAATCCTATTTTACTTTTAAAATGTAATGGTAAAACATTATGTGATGTACTATTGACATATATTTGTATAAATGATTTAACAATACAGTAATTACAATATTTTTACAGGTGATGCTAGAAGATGGTCGCAGTAAAGGATTTGGGTTTGTATGTTTCTCGTCCCCAGAGGAAGCTACTAAAGCAGTGACTGAAATGAATGGTCGAATAGTTGGAACAAAGCCTTTATATGTTGCTTTGGCCCAACGGAAAGAAGATCGCAAAGCTCACTTAACATCTCAGTATATGCAGAGAATGGCAAGTATGAGAATACAACAGATGGGACAAATTTTCCAACCGGGAAGTGCAGGTGGCTATTTTGTACCAACTATACCTCCTGCTCAAAGATACTATGGTCCAGCTCAAATGGCTCAGATAAGACCTGCGCCACGCTGGACTGCCCAACCATCTGTTAGACCAAGCACTCAAACTGCTGCTTCTACTTATCCTAACATGCAACCACAGTTCCGTCCAACACCTCGTGGCCCAACTCAAACAGCTCTACGCACATCTCTTGGGGCTAGGCCCATCACTGGACAACAAGGTGTCGCCGCAGCGACATCGATCCGTGCACCACTTGTCACAAGTGGACGTCAACCTGGCTATAAATATACTACTAATATGCGCAATCCACCAGCTCCTCAACCTGCAGTTCATATCCAAGGTCAAGAGCCACTAACGGCTACAATGCTAGCTGCAGCGCCATTACAGGAGCAGAAGCAAATGCTAGGTGAACGTCTATTCCCGCTTATTCAAAGAATGTATCCTGATTTAGCGGGTAAAATTACTGGAATGCTTTTAGAAATTGATAACTCTGAACTGCTTCACATGTTAGAGCATGGAGAGTCTCTTAAAGCTAAGGTAGATGAGGCTGTTGCTGTTTTGCAAGCTCACCAAGCTAAACAGCAAGCCACTAAGAAGGATTAAGTTGATAAAATTGACAGAGGGTTCTTTTTTGATATATACATATTATACTTTATATTATGCTTTGAACATCTTTATATGTATTAATAAGAGTCCCGGTCTTTTAAAAAAATATATGAATAAAAATTGAAAAATATAAAAATGTGGATTGCACTAGTCCAACTTATACTACTTTTATAATAATATTGGGGGTGCATATCTGCAAACAAAAACAGCGACTATCAACATTTCTATATATGAAACAGTTATGCTAGATTAAGTCTTTAATCTTTTCTTTTATTCTCCCTTCATGGAGTTGGCTTATTTTGTTTCTTGCGGTATCTGTCTTTCTTATTTTCTTATCGGTTGTGTATAGGGTATACCATGTATTGTAAACTTGGTCTCTCTAATATGACTGATTGTAAGATGAACTGTTGTTACACATTATATTCTGGAACATTCACAATATTAATAGTGTTTTATTTGTTCCTTAAATATAACTATAGACATACAAAGCAAATTATGTTACTATCTCGATTATTTCCAAAATAAGTAATCTTAGACGAATTTACAAAAGCCATTTAAAATTATTGTAAAATGTGAAGAATATATGTTTTTAAAGAGTTAAAAAGTTATAATAGAGTTTATTAAAAGTACCAGTTTTTTATAATTTGAAGTGGTCTTACGTAAAAATAATGTAGGGCGTTTGATGCCCTGTTGGATTTTAGTGGCTTGACCCGGTCGCACCGAGGCGTGATCGAGCCGTAGAAAAGTAAGGACCTCGTCCCCACCGGCGGGGACGGTGTTTGTGTCGTGTGCGTCTGCGAGTGTGTTGGATCCTACCTGTATGTTGCGGATCGTTCGCGAGAGTAATGGCGTCAGCTTCTTCTGTTAAATCGTCATTTTGGAACCCCAACCATGTTTGGATTATTAAATTTAAATTTTTCGTTTCTCTGCTATGGCAAGGCAATGTAATTATCGTCGGTCGTCTTGATGTCTGACTATTGCTAGTTAAAAAAATTATCATTAATCTGTCTTTTATGTTAATACATGTGGGTAGGAGTGAAACTACAAACATCTGTTACAAGTATTATATTACTAAAATATGCTTATGTGATTAACATTACTCACCTGCAAGAACAATCTTATATAAATTCACGAGTTTCACTTTGAATTTCGTAAGTAACGAAAATATAGAGTCAATTAAGGAGTCAATGAATGCATTAACCGATTTATTCAACACCAAAATGAATGAATTCCAACACGACTTGCATAAGACACCCTCACCAATCTCAACATAATCATTAGCTGCTGAATTCCATCAGTTTAAAGGCGTCAATCTGTCCCTCCTGAACACCTTGCAGCGGCAAGTTGAATTTCTTGCAACTGAAATAGACAGACAAGAGATGAGAAGAAGGCACAAAGTACTATTATTCCATGGCGTTCCTGAGCAAAAATCCGAAGATATAAAAACGAGCATCACCGAACTCATAGGTAAACATTTAGTGTTGCCTAATTTCTCTTCCTCTAGCATAAAAACTTCGTATCGTTTGAGCAGATCCTCCGAAAAACCAAGGCCGATAGTTGTGAAATTTGTTGATGTGTCAACACGAGACCTGGTTTGGTTTGCCAAAGGGAATTTAAAGGGCAGCGGTATCACACAGTCTGAATTCCTCACCAAAGATCGTCATGAAGCGTTTCTAGAGGCACGACGATTTGGGGTCGGTAAGTGTTGGTCGCGAAATGGATGGATCCATATTATAGGACCTGATAGTTCCCGGCATCGAGTCGAAACGAAAGTTGAAGTCGTTTCTATTTCGAATATCAATTTAAAGTCTCCCGTTGTGCCGACAAAGTTGTGATTCCTCGTGCCAAAAGAGTGTTAAAAAAATAGTTTATTTTTATTTTAATATTTATTTTGTTTAGTTTTTAATTATTCGTTTATAACATTACTTATTTATCTGATACATTTTACCCACTTCAAAACAAGTGGGTAAAATTTATAATGTTTTAACTTAGTATAATTTTACCTATTACTTTTACCACTAACTTTAACTTTGCTTTCGCTCGGCCCGAGCTTTCGGGTAGGGCGTTTGATGTCCTGTTGGATTTTAGTGGCTTGACCCGGTCGCACCGAGGCGTGATCGAGCTGTAGAAAAATAAGGACCTCGTCTCCACCGGCGGGGACGGTGTTTGTGTCGTGTGCGTCTGCGAGTGTGTTGGATCCTACCGGTGTGTTGCGGATCATTCGCGAGAGTAATGGCGTCAGCTTCTTCTGTTAAAACGTCTCGAGGCCTACGGGGCCCCCAGGGACGTTTGCTAATATCGTAGTCGCAGGATTTTACCACGAGTTGGTTCGGATGAGAAGCAGCACTTTTAAAGTTAAAAGCTACTGGACAGTTTTCGACAATGCTCTTTTATCGAGTCGAGCTTTGTGTCTCTATGGATATCGATGTTACGCATGTAGTACGGTGCACCCGTGGCCATGCGTAGAAACTTATTTTGAAGGACTTGGAGCTTATAGAGGTCAGTCTGTGCGAACACAACACTGGCATATGTAAATATAGGCCTGACACACGTAGTGTAAAGGCGGATCTTATTTTTAAGGGACATCTTACTTTTGGCGCAGACCAATGGGTAGAGTCGACTTAGGACAAACGACGCTTTTTGTCGGACATAAGTTATATGTTCTCTGAAGGAGAGCTGGCTGTCTAGGATGACTCCTAGGTATTTGGCTGAAGTAGCCTCGGGCATGAGAATGTCTAACAGTTTGACTGTTGGCATTGTGTCATGTTTACGACGAGGAAAGTACACAGAGGTGCTCTTTTCAGGGTTCACTTCTATGCGCCATTTAATGAGCCACTTGCCCAAGTGACTAATGCTGTTTGGATGTTCTTGGCTATGTTGACAGATGTAAAGCCAGAAGCATAAATTGCGGTGTCATCCGCGAATAGGGCTAGGCGCGTTCTCGGCGTCTTAGGGATGTCGTACGTGTACAGAGTGTACAGAAGTGGGGATAGGATAGATGCTTGAGGGACACCTGCCCTTATGGGGCGCTTCGAGGAGAGGGTGCCTTCGACCCTGAAGCGAAAAGAGCGGTTTGATAGATAGTCTCGTAAGATATGCACGAGTCTATATGGCACCTTTGCTTGTTGCAGCTTGACGATTAAGCCGTTGTGCCAGACTCTATCAAACGCCTTCGCTATGTCTAAAAAGACTGCCGCTAATGGCATATTTTTGGGGGCTTGCAACAAGTGTTCCGTGAGGCGGTGGACTTAAAATCATTAGCATCTACATAGGCCTTGAAACGCGTAAGGATGATACGCTCGAAAATTTTGCCCACAGTGCTTAAAAGACTGATAGGACGATAACTGGCTGGGTTATCGTCCTATCCATTGGTCTGGGAATGAACATTCATGAAGGAGAATGTTGAAAATGGTGACTAGAAGAGTCAGAATGTGAATTGTTAGGATTTTGAGGATCTTATTCGTGACTCGATCAGATCCTGGAGATTTTCTAGGCTTAAGGCACAGGTTGTGTACAGGCGGATCTTGTTCTTGAGGGATAATTTACTTTTGGGGCAGATCAATGAATAGAGCCGGCTTAAAACGAATAGGGCTTTGTGTCGGACATAGGTGATATGTTCTCTGAAGGAGAGTTTACTGTCTAATATTACGCCTAGATATTTGGCGGATTTTTCCTCTGGGATGGTGGTGTCTAATAATTTGACATATGGCATGGTGTCATGTCTGCGTAGAGGGAATACACTGTGGTACTTTCCTCAGGATTACTCCTATGCGCCATTTGAGGAGCCATTTACCTAACTTATCTAAGGCTGTTTGAATGTTCTCAGCTATTTTTACTGAGTTGTAACTAGATGAGAGCACAGGTGTCGTCCGCGAAAAGTGGCCAGACGCGTGCTTCGCGTTCTTGGGATGTCGTGAGTGTACAGATTGTACAGAAGGGATAGGATTGAACCTTTGTGGAACACCTGCCCTGATAAGACTGGTGGACAGAGTACCTTCGACTCGAAGCGGAAAGAGCGATTTGATAAGTAGTCCTCGCGTAGGATGCACGAGCCTATCTGGCACTTTTGCTTTTAACAGCTTAACAATTAAACCGTTGTGCCAGACTTTATCAAATGCCTTTGCGATATCTAAAAAGACTGCGGCTGGATGGCCTATAGGCTTACGTGCGCTCATCAAGTCTTCCGTGAGGTGGTGGGATTTGATTCACGCTTGGAGGTTGGGCTCGAAAGCCAAATTGTTCTGGGGTATGATATCTTCGGCCTCAACAAGGCCTTGAGGCGCGTAAGGATGATACGTCGATAGATTTTGCCCACAGTGCTTAAAAGACTGATAGGGCGGATAACTAGCGGGGTCGGTTCGGGGTTTCCTAGGCTTTTGCGGATGCTCTATGACTATGGCTACTTTCCATTGATCGGGAATGAGCACTCTTGAAGGAGAGGTTGAATATGGTGACTAAGAGCCAGAATGTATGGGTAGGATTTGAGGATCTTTGTTTGTAACGCGATCAGATCCTGGAGCTTTCTAGGCTTAAGGCCTTTGATTATTGATTTGACTTCTTCGACTGGAGGTCGGTCTGATGGGTTCCTCCTACTGGTAACGGCGCCCATTCATTAACCTGTGTGTCCACCCTGGGCGACGTGAGCTGGATCACATGGTTGTGTCGAGGGGGAGCATTGTTTCTCTAAATTGTCTGCCAAACATTCGCCTTTCGAGGTCATCCGCGGCCGTCGTTCCGTCCGACGTGTTAGAGGAGGCATTTCTACCGTCGTGCTATTTTTTAAAAGTTCTCGCCAGCGACCAGAACGCCAGGTGCGATGGCGAGACCGTGGCTAATCGATGATCCCACCTTCCTCTCTGAGCCCGCAAACCGGGACGGAACCTGTCTTTGGAGGCTCCAGAGTCTACTACAGTTGGCGGGGATTGGGTATGTCGGGCCCTAGCGGCTGCAAGCCGCGCTGCAATTAATCGTTTTAAGTCTCTCTCGGGGATCGGAAACGGCCATCGTGGCGCACTTCGATTTCCTTCGAGCAAACGTCTAACGTGTCGCCTAGTCGCGTGGTTAATTGACTAATGGCTGCTTCGGCTGCCTCTCTACTCGTTTCTAACCCATCGGGTGTCGCGATTTCGTCTGTGTCGGGTGTACGTATAAGTTCCGCGAACGCCTTCCAATCTGTCATCACGGTAGTTTTTGGGGTTAGACTGGCCACCAATCGGTCCTAATTTTAGTAAAACTGGTCTGTGGTCGGAGTCTGTTCGATAGTACCTCGATAGAGCGAATCATGAGGGATACGTCCTGCATGAGGGCTATATCGAGATATCTTGGTCGGGCCCCGGGGCCCGAATCTAGTAGGAGTGGTGGGAGCTAATAATTCGAAACGCGAGGTGTGGTAAGACTCGAGATCGCGTCTAGTGCGACCCCTGAACTGTTTGATAAATTACAGTTCCACCAGCTTATGTTAAGGTCCCCGGCCAGAAGGACCGAGTCCCCTAGCTTAAATATTACATTTAGATCAGATTCTAATATTATTTTCTTGGGCGATAGGTACGCCGACTACTATTAATGGTTGGTGCCCGGTCATGAACACCTGACAGACCGATACTTGATGTTGGTAAGCGTCGGTGGCGGCGATAACGGAACTATGTGTAAAGACGATTTATAAAATATGACGGTGCCTTTTCGCGCCGTTCCTATCGTTACGAATCGTGCGGTAATTCGGGATCTTAGGTCCCTATTGCAATTACTCAGGAACGTCCCTGTACTAAAAGAATGTCGACCTTGTGTCTGACTACAAATTCTTCTCGGACTTGGCCCATCTGTTTTGACCAGGCCGTTGGCGTTGTAAAAGACAATATTGAGAGATCGCGGCTTGACTCGCGCGAGTCTTAAATCGCCTACTTGGGTCGTAATTATTGCTGACCGCCATTTGAGTTTAGTACGCGTGCGCTTGAAAGCGCATAATTTTGGCTAGAGCCCTGTGTGCTGTGTTAACGTCTGGAAGCGGGCTTGAGGAGCGCCGTCCGTGGAGCGAAGGCCTCCCGCGAGGGCGGCTACTTCCCGTGGGTCTAGTGTAGCGGCGAACGAAAATAAGAGGTTTAGATCCCTCTCCGCGTT
>JAKGSA010002702.1:0-14271 GCA_033558755.1 Philaethria dido
AAGACGCGTTGTTTAACAATAAAGTTCATCAGGGACCGAATTTTTTGCCTGAATATACGTGCTGTGATGTCGTGTCTATCATTTGATGTTTGTCCGGGAAGCAGCAATTGAGTAATTTCTATCCATTTTGGATTACAGGTAAAAGTAATAAAGAGATCTGGCCGGCCGTAATGACGAACATATGTCATTGCATCTTGTGCATATTCATGCATATGACGTGGGCTACCAATGTACGTCGCCGGCAGAATAGTTAATCGACCAATATTAGCTGCATTTCCTTCAGTACTAACTGCATCACGTAAATGGATGTACTCCTCAGAACGCAGTTTGGCTTGATTCAACCTAATAAATGTTAAACGTTCCGTTTCTATTTTTACATACATGTCAACGCAATACTGCTGAAACAATCGACGAAACCGCAGCAAATAGTTGTCAGCATTTTGACGAATCATCAAACGATATGCATAATAATTCATTGAGCTAACTTTCTTTGTAGTTTCTTCACCTGAAATTAAAAATTTGATAATTATCCATTTCAAAGACACATAATACAGACATTAACCATTATTAAGATACTGATACTTTACCATTCAATGGATTTATCATTTTAATATTAAAATAATATCCATCTTCTCCTTGCCAAAACATCAGTGGGTATTGCAATGCGTCATATGATCGATGAGTTTCAGATATTTGTTGCAGTTGCCCAGTATCGCGACGTGTAAGCACAATATCGCGTTTTTCCAATTGTTCACCAACAATCAGGATGGCAACTTCGTCCACAGTTGGAGCATTAAATGTGCGTTCGTGTGTTCCAGATGGTCGTTTATCTGCTTTGATGACAACTTTATAGTCATCATTTGGCATTTGCTCTAAAGCACTCTTAAACAACCTGACCAACGCATGATGTTCATGAAGCAGACACTGCAAGTCTTGAATAATTGCTCGCTTCTTTCCTGCATTGATCCCTAGGCGTCGATCAAGTTGTTCTTCCATGTTGCCCATGAAATATATTTGTAAAAATTTATTCTGTGTATCTTCGAAAGGTAGTAATGATCCAATTCGATGGTGAATCTGTCCTTGTATCTACAAAATAAAAACCAGACAGTATTAACTGGGTTATAAACACTTTTTCTGTGGGAGAGTAGAGTTCAGTATTAGCAAATATAATACATACCAATAGATAAAGTAAGTTATTCTTTAACTACATTCTATGTAAGTACAAAAATAAATACCTTAAATGTCGGATTAAATCCTCCTTCTTCGATAATGTCTGCCCCAAATGACGTCATTTGGAAACAACTATTGTATTTTCGAGTATTTGCAAGAAAGTGGCGTGATTCTCGTGTTTCGCCACAAAGCAATGAATACAATGGCTCATGTGGCGGAGTCAACACTGGCAATTTCACTTTACCATTAAGGCAGCATAATCCAGGCGTTTCTCCGGAAAACTTTAATGCACTACAATACTCGCAAACAACGTCCATTTGCCCAATGCAAACGCTAGGATGCAAGCTGTAATCATTGCTGCAATCGTATCGAAACGCTGCTCGATTCAAATCAGCTAAATATCTTGTTCTGCGTCGCAAATTATCTATTTGTTGCCTTCTGTTGTTCGCTCGACGATTCTGCATTGCCAACCGAGCTGTTTCACGGGCTGATTCACTTTGCTCTCGTGATTGAGAAGCACGAAGTCGAGCCATACTATCGCGGCGCTGTTCACGTGCAATTTCTTGTTCTTCTTCAGTCCTTTCATTTGCAGTATTTTGTATTCTTCTAGCATTACGGCTTTGTCGGGAAAGATTCGATCGTCTTGGTCGCGGCATTATTAATTAACATTCACTTCACTTCAATCCACTTGTTAATTATTTATTTAATAGAAATAGTTTTAATATTGATTTCTTACAAATATCAAATTGTCATCCATACGTCAATACATAGCTGTCATTTTACGTCAATTACATAGCTGTCAATTGCGTTTTGTTATTCCAAGTCTGATTCTTTTTTGTTATACCACGTTTTATAGTGACTGACGTTTCATGTCAAGTCACACGGGATCGCTGTCGAACGGGATAAAAAGTATCCTATGTCCATCTCCTGGCTCTAAGCTACCTCCCTACCAATTTTCAGCCGAATCTGTTCTGCCGTTCTTGAGTTATAAGTGGTGTAACTAACACGACTTTCTTTTATATATATAGATGATATTAAGAATTACAATTAGATATCATCGTGGCATAGTGGGACAGTATCGAACTGAAAGCGCGACATTTGCTGGTTCGATTTACCAACCCCAGGTCCTTTTACTACAGCAATTTAATTGTTTTCATTTTTCAACTCTGTTAAAACAAAACGTGGCGATGTTTTGTACTACTGTCTCAAGCTTAGACAAAAAGCGGAGAAAGTAATAATGGATTCTAGTAATAATAAGATAAATTAAAAATAACAACAATAAAAAAAAAATTGTAAATTGGGTTCCCTTATGTTAATAACTAAACGATTAATATAGTACGACGGCAATGACGACGTAGTATAGGTTGGGAAGCTAACATAGGTTTTAAAGTTCTACAGCTGAGGGAAGCCGGTGAGAAATTTAACAACTGCTCTTTTAATATTAATAATGTTTTTATATTAGATGACCTTCTCGTGCAAATAATGACACTTATTAGTATTTAATTCTACTATAATATCATTACAAGAAAATGATGTTAATAAGCTTTATTTTAACTTACTTATATTTGAATATTGAGACCATCGTGGAGCTGTTGGACAGCGTATAACCATTCCATAAACGCAAATTGCTTCAGGGGTTATATTCACACCAGGGACTATGGATCATACCATATCATTTTACTTTGCAAGACAAACGCAGACGTTAATTTCCGCCACTTAAACACGCAATGTCTTGGAATTTGGGCGCAAGCGAAAACGATGAGCACTGGACACCAGATCTGGCGTTACACCCCCTGATTTTGCAAGGTGTCAGATAGGATAAAGCGAAACCGTGAAACAACAAAATAAGTCATGACGTTTAAAAATTTCGATGACGCCGAATATAGAAAGCATGGCTTAGTGGTCAAAGTGCTTGACGGTTTTCTAAGAGGCGGCGGGGTTCGAGCCCTTTGCGGTGCATTCAATTTCATACATTTTCTCTAAACACAAGCCTTTTTCTAATTGGGCTGAAGTGCAAAGTTTTTGCCTTATATTTGAAAGACTAGTACCAATTTTGTTTCTGATAAATAACAAATTTATATCATATTTTTTGTGCCATTTACGCAATAGCTTTTGTTTGTTGCTTTTGTTTAATTTATACTTGGTGGTAGGAGGAGCCTCCGTCTCCGTCTGCTCGCGGACCACTATCATGTCAAAGACGAACCGCCAAATATCTTATGATGTGTTCCGGTTCGATGGCATAAAGCTGTGGTTTTCTCCCCTTTCCCACCCATCCTTTCCCCAAATTGTGGTGGTTCCGATAGCGGACATTATTCTCCCTTTCCATCTCGTGTCCTCTGTGGTTGGCAACGAATCTGAAGTACATCTCTTGTGTTGTAGATGTTCATGGGCTTAGTTGCAACCACTTTTACCATCAGGGCGGTCCTTCTGCTCGTTCTGCCATCCGGTATCCAGCAAAAAAAAAAAAAAAATAGCTTACAACAAGCTTTTCCTGAAAATTATATTTAAAAATCCCTTTATTATAGATGGTATCCGTAAAGTAAATTACATCCCAAGTCAATGCGTATTATTATGGTTTCTAAATGGTTTCTCTTGAAATCCATTTCAATAACATTCAACTTCCGCATCTCTTTGTAAATTTCAGTCATTGGGAATATGAGTGGAGAAAAATAATTATAACTGTTGCTTTTCTAATGTAATCTTATTTGTTTTTCTTTTTTTATCCCATATAGAAAATGTGTCTGTTTTCATCTGAAAAGTTTAGTTTATTTTTACCACCGGCATGCTCCAATACTCGCTACTTTACTGATCAGGAGTCAGTTTTTAAATTAATGGGACAGTGTCTGACTTTAATCACGGTGGTTGTGGGTTCGGTTCCATTTGGGGAATCATTGTACTTAAATGAATTATACTATTTCTTGTTGTTCTGCAAATCAGACATCGCGGCGTTGAGTTCTCCAGAGCATTGCCACATTTCTAAGGTCTCTGAATTACAAAGAAAAGTGGAGAACGAAGTATTTTTGCAACCATGCAAGAACATGAAACTTCAAAAATTGGAAATCAATTACTTCTCAAAGCCAGCAGCAGCACACAAATCGATTGTGTCACTCTCATGAAGTATATTTTTAATAGAAAAAAAAATTTAACAGTCAATACAACATTTTAAATGATTTATGAACAGTTTTGAGTGCTAATCATAATATAACAAAGCAAAAGAAAAGAATAGGGTTATTGGTCATATAAGTTAACAAAGAGTAAAACGCCGTAAGAAAATAATGTATGTTTCCCCATTCACTTGGTTCTCTTTTGCTCATTTGATGTCGGTACGCAATAGAACATGTGAAAGGGCACCATACTGGCCTTAATTTTATTCAATTTGTAACTTTCGAACTCCAAACTTTGGTGATGCATGACTCGAACAGTAATTTGACTTTTATTAAGCTTTCACCTCTCTGATGTGCCTGAAAAAGGGTTTCTGTGAACAGAAACACAATACAGGAATAATACAGAAAGTAATATATCGTTTATTTTGTAGTTTTAATAGTGCGAAGTTACATCGTATAGGCTAGTTCAAAAGTTTAGTAGAACTTCTGTGCTATCTTTAAACAGAATATTTTCTCAATATCTTATAGATCATCATATATACATATGTATATATATTTTTTTGTTTCACGCTGTCCCAAGTACATAGCAGGGGAAAACAGAAAGAGTGGAACCTGAGTGCAAAGAACCTAGTGTTGGGTGACGTTCCCTTCTTAAGATTTCCGTTCCTCACTCTCTCCGCCGTGGACTGAGGCGCTGTTTGTTGTGTGACGGGAACTCTACGCGCTTTGTCATGTTACCAGATCAGGAAAAAAAAAGTATTAAATATTAGTTATTATAAATATTAAGATTTTCATTTCCTGAGTAATCGAACTCCACAATCTGAGGCGCTTGCAGTCGCATGCTTGTTCCTATGCACAACGATTGGACCCTACTATTTATATAGGTTATATTATAAATTGTTAATATAGATATTTATCAATTTTTAATATTTTTTGCTTCCTATATATATTTTATTTAAATAATGACATATCGATGAAATGATGATGATCGGGTATTGTAAAGGATAGATATTTATGATTTGGCGAAAGAAGTGTTCGTCATACGATTTCTCCCTCGCTATTATTAGCTCAATCTCAGAAAGGAGAGTGACTCTTAACACTCTTTGCTACAACAATCTGTGTTTGACAATATACATATAAAATGACTTTTTTTAAATCTTATTTTTTTTTTGTCGGGAATATGGTCGTTACACCAAAACAAGATTCAAAGTACTTAAAGAAAATGCTTTGAGTTAAGTAAAAGAGCATAGAAGAGAGTACATGTACAAAGTCTATTATATCCCTTGATAGCTTCTGCGAATAGTAACTCTCAAACGTAGAGCTTTGGTTAAAGTCGAAGTATAGTGCGGTATTGAAGTTTACCACTTGATTTTTTCACTTTGAAACTTGTTTAATTGAATGCTTTTTATAGATATGCACTACAAATTTCATATTCAGGTGCACACACTTGAAGAACTTTAAAAGATATAATGTGCTGTTACATTAACTTACACAGTTTTGTTGGGAACTTTAGAAATGCCTTTGATAAAAAACATATTGAAAAATTTAAATTCTCAAAAATTGTGTTCTTCTCAGCCTTTTTTAGACAATACGTACATACATACATAGCTTCACACTCATATCCCGTGGCTGGCTCTCATGAGTGCAGTAGAGGAACCTAGTGTTGCTGATTACCCCTGCTTTTTGCTCATTACCCTTCCGCCGAATTGAGGTCATGGCGTGCTGAATGGCGGAACTCAACGCCGTAGCGTTGCCTTTGTTACCAAACCCAGAAAGTCGTCGCCTCTGCGCCACGACAAATGTAGATTTTGTGATAATAGAAAAATGAAATTCTTCCTTTACTGAGTGAAAGATTAGTAAATTAGTTAGTAGCTTATGCATGGGTATTTATTTGTTTTAGGACACTCTTGTAAATATTAGAAAATTAGATTTTTATGATAAAAGAGCCTCAAAAATTTTTACTCTTGACGGTATACGCTTTATCCAATTTATATTTGTCGTTAGAGTTTCTTAGGAGATTTCTTACTTTTATTTCCTCTATCCAAAGATTATTTTTAAAAGTCATCTGACGGGTTATGAACATCAATTTATTATTAAGTTCTCACAAGTTTTACAATATATTTACTATTTTTGGCCAATTATGTTTCAATCGATCAAATTACTCTAACACGTGATTTTTTGAATTTTTGAGCTTAGAAAATTTTCCTGACTCACACCGTCATACGAAGGCGTCGTGGAGCTGCTTCGGACGCGATGTGATTTTAAAACAGGTAGCTTCTTTTTTAAAGCCTCTTCAATTATCTCCGTAATAAACAATTCATCGCAGATTTGAAGAGCTGGCTTCGTCATCGCTCCATAAAGCTTGCATTGATGTCCAAATGCAGAAAATTAACAGAAATGAGTACATACTATTTATATTATTGTAGTCACAAAATATTACATATACAGAGTATATTATCTTCGTTATAGATTTTAATATATTTCTTCTTAGCTTTTGGTTTTGTTATATTAAATTATATATTTTGGTTTTAAAAGGATGGCTCCTTAATGTTGTGCCATAATTAAAGACAAAAATTAAAAAAAAATATATAAATTTTGTCACGAAACATTTTCTTATGAATAGTAATGCCAATTTGAAGCGCAAAACTTTCGCATGACCTTTATGTTCAGATTATTAAGTAGAGAAGCATTTAAGCTTTTTTGAGATTTTAATCGTTTTCTCTTTTTCTTTTTATTTCTTAACGTTCTAATTTCTATCTTGAGGTAGACTCGCCAGTGGTTAAGGTCGAGATTCCATGCGAACCAATTTAACAAGTCTCAAGTTTTGACAGAAACAAATGGTGAAATGTATGGAAAACCTTTTTATTGTTTTGTTACTAAAAATATAGCTTTTGCTGTGGTAAGAATTCACCTTATGCTATTCTCGTTTACTTTACTGCAAAGCTTAAAGTGTACTACAATTACTTATTTTTTTAACATGCACAGATCACTGGAAGTTGTATAACTCTCACCACATTTACCCCAGCTTCTATCAGATCATTTTACGGACTTTGATTATAGAACCAACTTCCACTAGATGTTTTTCCTCATAGTTTTTCTAACCTTCAAGAGGATCAGCGAAATTTCTAGAAACCAGCAGTGCGTTGATGTCTCCTCTTGGTGCTGTAAATGTTTTCTGAAGTAAGCAAAGCGATAAACAAAATAACATCAGGTAACACCGCCAGCTCGTTTTTTTTCGCCCTAAAAAGCTGAAACGGCGGAGTACTCTATAAGTTAAAAAGGAAGAATAATATGCCCTTCACTCCACGTCAAATGCAGTAATTGATGAGCTCTTGTGTTTATTCTGAAACTGACTCCCAAAAAGGTAAGACTAGTTAATTGTACCAAATATATTAAAAAGTACAATTTTTTTAAAAAATATTCTCATATAAAAGTTCTAACATTTAACACTTCTCTATATGTAAATGCTGACGGCAGCCAAATCTAAGAAAGTTGCAGTCATGCTGCGGCGGGAGGTCGCATGCGTCGTCTTCAATTTACTTCACTTTACAACTTCATCACATTTCAACCTCCTTTCAAAGTAGATAGTTAAATTTCGGAAAGCGCTCCTTTAGTGTTTCTTCTGATGAAGTTAGCTATAAGTATTTCTTGTTGGGACATCGCGCGGTAAATGAGCATCATTTGTTTACATCCCAAGTTATAATGAATATACCATTTAGGTTTACTCCATGAAGATTGTATGGTTGAAAATCCAGTATTTAGCAATGTTTATTAATTATTACAATAATGTAAACAATCTGAGAATTGTCAAATTTGATTTTCAAATAAAATAGTTTTCTTTTGGTTATAGAATTATCTTTTAAAAAGACACTACAGTGAGCTGAAAGCAGGCAGTGGCTTTAATGATTTGTGAATATTAATTTTTATATTTATTGCTTGTTTATATGAAAAATTAGTAAAGAATGGTAATCCAAAATTTGATTATCGGGCCCACTTCATATGAGAAAATATTTATTTAATGAATAAAATCAGGTAAAAGTGGAATTCAGAGTTTAAGCTGGTGTATTTCTTTTATTTATTGAACAGAAGTTAATAATTCGTTTATAAAGTATTGCAATATTGATCCTCAAAATAGAATGTGAATATATTATTTTAATGGATATAATAAATAATATAGTACTTTTATTTAAATGTGAATATATTTTACAAATTTTTAACGATTTTTACGAAATATGGAAAACATTATTCGTATTGTAAGGCTTCTTGTTTAGAAGCAGAGCCAACAAAACTGTTCATTTTGAGGCAAATGTGGTAGAGTGGGTTTACTTAACGTGCAAAAAAACGGTACGAAAGGTTCAAATCAGCACTTAAATGGATTAACTAACTGTTTTGTGAAATATATGTGGGAATGTCCACCGTCGCTATTATATGAAAAATATTGTATTGGCTTGTAATAATAGTAAAAAGTTCGTAAGAGTAAGTTTATAACATGGGCATGGTTTCTGATATAAATATTTTTTTTTTTTTTTTTTTTTTTGTTTTTTTTTTTTCTTTTTTTTTTTTAAGTGGAAAGTGCATAAAGGCAAAACGAGTTGCTCGGGTCACCTGATGGTAAGTGGATCCTGCCGCCCACGGCCTCGCAAAACACACCAGAGGAGCTACAGGTGCGTGCTGTCGGCCTTTGAGGTGGGGAGTAGGCGCTTTTTGAAGGTACCATTTCGTGACCATCTGGAAAATTGTTTCGCAGGTAGGCCATTCCACAGTTCAGCGGCACGTGGAAGGAAATTCCTCTCGAAACCGCACACAGTACTGGCGCCAATGCATCCAGTGGGTGTGGATGGTATTTAGCCAGGCGTACTGTGCGGTTTGAAAATCCTGCGGCAGGAATCAGGTCAAACAGTGCTCCCCAGAACACCCCCGTGATATGGCGTGCGCATAGAGAATGCGAACAACGAGGACATCGTCTCTTTACAAACGCTGTAAAGTGTCGGCCCTGCACAGATTACCGGGTCCCCAACGATTCGCGAATGGCTCTGCGTTGTATGCGATCAAATGGTTCGTTGATACTGGGGTAATTCAGCCCGCAGATGGAGTGGAACAGCATTCCATATGAGGTCGTGAACCCGAGCCTCCTATACAGGGCCAAACGGTGTTTTTGCGTGAAGTACGTCTCTGCTCTGCGATAACACTCCAGTTTCTTCTGAGGCCAACTTGGCCTTGCTTCCAGATGATCGCGATACTGGCACTCACCGAAACCGCAGCTAAGGCCCAATTATGCCGGATACTGGGCGGTGGCTTTAAGAGGAGTGTTCTTGAGAACTGGTGACACGATAAATGGCTTTTGGTGGTCAACTCGTGAAACTTGTGTCTTCAAGGGGTCGAATCGAACAAGGTTCCTTCAGCCTGCTGTGAAGAGACATTCTCGAGGGATGCCTCAACAGGCTGACATGCAATCTTTTCGGCATCCTCGCCAACGCTTTTCCCTGAGAAAGACCTGCGCGGCCGGAGTATACAGCGTCCACCGTACTATCATCTGCATAGCAATGAATGTTAGAGTCCACCAACATGTCATTGATATGCAGAAGAAATAGCGTAGGGGACAGCACACAGCCTTGGGGAACGCCAGCGTTCACGGGCATGTGATCGGAGCAAAAACCGTCGACAACGACTTTGATGCTACGCCCAGTGAGAAAGCTGGCGACCCACTTGCATAAGTTCTCGGGAAGCCCATACGATGGAAGTTTTGCGAGGAGCGCCCTGTGCCACACACGATCGAAGGCCTTCGCCATGTCCAAACTAACTGCCAGGCCTTCTCCCTTGCTTTCCAAAGCAGCAGCCCAGCGATGGGTCAGGTAAACCAGAAGGTCACCAGTTGAACGACCATGGCGGAAGCCATATTGACGGTCGTTGATCAACTGGTGATCCTCTAGATACACCAGGAGCTGGCTGTTTATAATGCTCTCCATTACTTTAGAGAGCAGGGAGGTGATAGCGATGGGCCTGTAGTTAGCTGGATCGGAGCCATCGCCTTTCTTCGGGATCGGGTGGATCAGAGCGCTCTTGCACGTGTCCGGGACTACGCCGACGGAGTAAGAGTGCCGAAATAAACGCGTTAGCACCGGTGTCAACTCAGGAGCACATGCACGGAGCACTAAAGGAGAAATGCCATCCGGTCCACTCGACTTGTGGATGTCCAAGGAAGATAGAGCTCGCCGAACAGCTTTTTGGCTGAATTTAATGTCTGGCATTGAGTTCTCGCACCGCGGGATGGTAGGTGGTGTGGTTCCTTGGTCATCCAAAGTCGAATTCGAGGCGAAAAGAGTGCCCAAGACATCGGCTTTCTCCTTCGCCGTATGGCCCAGGACGTCACCTCCTGTGCGTAGCGGCGGAAGCGAAGGCTGGCTAAAGTTGCCAAGTGCAGCCTTAGAGAGCGCCCAGAACTGGCATGTTCCAGACGGAAAGCTCTCAAGCTTCCTGCCGATTTTGACAATATGCTCGGACTTTGCTCTGGCAATTTGCCGCTTAAAGAACCTAGAGGCACGGTTATACTTCTTCTTTAAGGTTTTCACCTTTGGATCCTTAGTGACTAGTGCTTCGACCCAGGCTTGATACGCTTCGCGCTTGCCAATGGCAGCTTGTTTGCAGAATGTACCAAACCAAGGCCGTGACTTGCCACCAATTGGCACTACAGAGCTAGGAATATAAAGTTCCATACCCTGCAGGACCACATCGGCGACAGCGGCGGCACAGTCACTAGGATCATCAGAAGAGAAGCAAACCGGCCCCCAGGGATAAGATGAGTAAAATGTACGCATCCCATCCCAATCTGCTGACTTGTAGTGCCATACGCGGCGAGTTGCGGGTGTTCTGCGGCTGCCGCGTTTAATGGGCACCACACTCCGTACCAGGCAGTGGTCTGAAGACCCCAAAGGGGCATCGACTGCTACCTGGTACTGTTCCGGATGTGAAGTCAGCAGAAGGTCCAATAAGGTGGCACTGTGGTTATCCACATCTGGGATTCGCGTGGGCGTATCAACCAATTGGGACAATCCATTTGCCACAGCAAAGTCAAACACAATCCTCCCCGCATGGTCGGTGGTGCGTGATCCAAGCCAAGCGGCGTTGTGGGCGTTGAAGTCGCCTAGTATCA
Source organism: Philaethria dido (assembly GCA_033558755.1). Classification (NCBI taxonomy): domain Eukaryota; kingdom Metazoa; phylum Arthropoda; class Insecta; order Lepidoptera; family Nymphalidae; genus Philaethria; species Philaethria dido. The sequence goes on from JAKGSA010002702.1 coordinate 11,425, forward strand.
CGACCTCAGCGGAGGGAAGCTGTGATAGTACATCGTCAATAGCCGATTGCATGTACTCCATGAGTCGATCCGTTTCTGCGTTACCACTATGGGACCTATATAGGCATGCGTAGATTCGGACATGATCGTCCGAATCAACACGAAGCCAGATGGTTGATAGGTCCCGACCTTCAAAAGTGGCAAGACGACGGAAACTCAAGTCCTCCCTCACGAACACAGCGACCCCGGCATGAGGCATGAAATTATCCTCTATTATGTAGCCAGGGTACGAAAGGTAAGATGTGTCGCTTGGTCGGGCAATCTGAGTCTCCGTCAAAAACAACAAGGCCGGCCGTGCCGTCTCTAGATGGTGGTGGACGGCATTCAGGTTGGAATGTAGACCCCTGATGTTACAGAAATCCACGTTAAGCGTGGTAGGGGATGCCGTGGAGCGTACGCCTCGTTTGCCTTGTCCAACGCGCGGTTCTGTGCCCTCCCCAGAATTCGACGGGCGGCCTGAGTTTTTAGGCTCAGTGAGGGATTCTCCAGTACCGGAGGCACTGGTACCCTCCTGGGGTAATATCTCTTTCAGTACCGCTGTCATGTTCAAGGGAGGGTTTGGGGTTGGGCACCGGGGCCCGGCATTACCCAATGCGAAACGCAGCGGCCAGAAGCCGCTACTTGACGCCGGTTTTAAATGCCGGGGGTGGTAATAAACCGGTCGAGCCTGCCCATTCGTGTTACCATTGCTGGCAACGTGACTCTACCACACGTATTTTAGTCGCCTCTTACGACACCTCCAATACCAGGGTGACCCTATTCTAAGCCGGGATCACACGGACAGATAGTTATAATATTAAAAGGAAATAAAATTCAGCTATTTGTTTTTTTTTTTTTTTGTAGGTTTGTCCTCATAGAAACATTGAGTACCGAGGGAGCCCTATGCTGTATTTTATTTCACCGAAGCATGGAAATAACTTCAAATATTTTGTTAGAAATATATTTGGTAGGCTAACGGTTTAGGTACTTACAATAATCTAAAAATCAACAGCGCGTGTATATATTTTTTTATATTTCTCGAATTGTACACTTATGTTTACTGAAACTTCCATTTATTCACAATTCAAAGTGTACTAGAAAAAACCACTACAATTTTTTTGTTTCTGTTGATTTCTACATCCAAAACTATAGTAAATATACCACAACCATACCTACCTGTATAGTCTACCTATGACTATAAACTATTGTAAAATATACTTTGTAAAACTATATTATCGAATACTAAATTATTAATTAGTATCGTACAAATAGTTTCTCTTTATAAGTGTACCATAATAATATTTATAATAGTGACAATTCAACTCTTCAATAAATATACATATGTATGTATGACGTAATAGTAGAGTAGTTCTCCGGAGTCGTTGCTAGCGTCGCGTGTTTGCCAGTTAGGTTTCGGGTGTAGTTCGGAAATTAATCAGAGCCCATTGTGGGCGCTTTGTCGCGAACTCCAGTGCCAATTATTGGCTGAGCGGTGCGCTCGCGTAATTGAGCCTGCCTCGAGGCTGCGTCCAACTCTGGAACCTTTTACAAATCACTAAGCTCTATTGGACATACTACGAATAGCTTTTCTAATATTTTTCTATGTTACAGAGAAAACATATATATACTACACACGTATAAATTATTTAGTTCTTAGTTATTGTAATTTTTTATTATCTTTTACACGTAAACAATTCAAAAATAATATTTTATCAAATTTTGTACTAATTTGTTTTTGCAATCCGTAAAACCGTCCCAATCAAGAATGCTCGTGCGAAAAAATCAGAATTGAGTGTAACCCGTGAAATGCAGTTAACAAGCACATCATAAGTAATCACCTGCGAGTGAATGAAATAAATTGCACGTTTCCATTTTAAATATTCGATATAAAAAATGGAATGAAAACATGGTTGACTCGGTCGTCGCAATTTGGCGGGTATTGGGCTCGTTGCGCGCAATTCACTGATTGATTACAATAAAATAATTTGTGTGGAAGCGCAAACATTGTATTGGATTTTTATGTTTTTCAGGAGGCTGGTTCTTAATTATTTCAGAGTACTTCTACATAATAACGTCATTATTTTTTATATATAATGTTGCAATTTGCACATTGAATGACATGTTATTTATAAAAATGAAGTTCAATAGTAAATAAATTAAGGATTTGAAATCTCGTAACTTTAAAAAATTGTACATTTTCATCTGAACTCATTATTAAATTTAAAATATTTATTTAGAAATAAAATATAAATAAAAAGTATGAGGGGTTGCCTACAGCATTATAAACAAAGGCATAACAATAGCAAAACGTAATTTCACCTTAATCTTGTCCTAATCTCCAAAAACCCTGTGTTAAATTTATATATTTGAGAGAACAATAAAAAACATAAACGACTAGGTCCTAAAGTACCCACATAATGCAGCAGAGGGTTAATGAATTTTGTCGTGTAGTCGTAGGGTTTACAGAGAAAAAGCGAAGGAATTAAAAGAATGGCAAGTAACACGCTGGTGACCGCCGAATTTACATTCCTCGATGCGAAAACACATAAAAATGCTCTCATTAACCTGGGGTGGTCAGAAAACCCACCCGCCTGAATGCTCGCTTGTTAATGCTCCATGCTCTACAAGTAATTGTTTTTTTAAATTATTTGTTTATAGATGATCATAGGTTATTCGAGTTTTCGAAATCCATACAGCCATTCTTATTTTTTTAATTTAGTTTATAGACAAATCTTGTACCGTCCGCCAATAAAATAAACTATAATTTTAAAATTATTTAATTGTTTCATAGCTATGCTGTAGCTAAGGAGGCTTTCTATCTGTTCTATA
>JAKGSA010002703.1:0-14270 GCA_033558755.1 Philaethria dido
GTTGCCAACCTAGAGGATACAGATGGAAGAGGAGGATAATGTAGTAGTCCGCTATCGGAGCCACCACATTTTTGGGAAAGAATGTGTGGGAAAGGGGAAAACCTGGCTTACATGCCATCGAACCGGAACACATCACAAGATATTTGGCGGTTCGTCTTTGACATGATAGTGGTCGCGAGCCAGACGGAGGACGAACCTCCTACCACCAAACAAAATTATATTATAACAAAATAATATTTATTACTAAAACAGTAACACCTTTCATAGCGTTTGACTCTCGGACTATAATAGTCATAACTACGTAATATGATGATAAGTGGAAAAACATAAATGCGCACTTGCAAGAAAATTAATTTACGTCTTTGATATAGTATAGAATTTATATAAATACACTAGTTGTATCCCGCAATTTCGTTTGCGTGGACTATCCAAAACCCCATTTTTTCTCATTTTCCTAGGAATTTCAAATCATATCTCTTGTGATCCCCTACACTCCCCAAGGAGCCTACATGCCAAACCTTACTATTCTATGTGCAGTAGTTTCTCGTTCTCTCTCAGCACTCCCCTACACTCCCCGCGTCAATGCATCTACAACATCTCTGGTGTTGTAGTTGTCAATGCGCGAAGGTAACCACTTACCATCAGGTGGTCCTTCAGCTCGTTTGCCATCTGTTATCCATAAAAAAACGATTTGCTTTAACTTAACTTACTAGAACATAGAAATAAAAATCATCATATTTTAATTATTTCCCGAAATGTAAATTGAACCCGCAACCCATTGCGTTTACAGACGCTGTCCCATTGCACCACGAAGGCTTCCAAAGCTTTTATGAAGTATATTTATACCATCTAGTGTCCCCGTTGATGCGTTAACAACGCGTTGTTTTTAGCAATGTATATGTCAATTTAAATAAACATGGATGTCTTGGATGAACATTGTGTGTAACATTTATTTTGTTAATTTAATATCTTTTTTATGAATTATTTTTAAAAATAGCTATCATTCTGCACTCCTTCTCTATATAAACTATAAGTGTGCCAAGTTTCATACTCCTCTGTCCGCGTAATTTTCGTAAAAAGGGATACAAAGTTTTGCTTCACGTATTTATATATAGATACTTATTGCATCTTTCTGCATTCTTTAACAATGAATATCTAATCCCTTATTGGTTGCCTGAGATTGTTTATAGCGAGGCCGTCATTGCAAATGTCTTTTTAAATATATAACTAACATAAATTGTAAACATTGTAAGCAATTAACACGTTGACGTAGTATGACGGAAATAGCCGTCCAAAACGAAAAGATTGTTTTAAGACACTACGGCTAAAGCGTTTTATTTTTTTTTTTTTGCGCATTTACCGACGCATAAGTAGGCTTACCATAATTACGAAGAGCCAAACCGGAAGCAGAAGAGAAAGAGGCTCATTTTCATTTTGCTTTTCGCTTGATTTGTGTTTTTCATATTTGAAATTCAATCAAAATTATTATGAATTGAAAACATATTAATAAATGTGAATATATTTTTTATTAAAAAGAAAAAGAGACGATTGGTTGGAGTGTCGGTGCTGTTCAAGTTTGACCGGGACGCCGGGACAGGGATCTCAAACCGAGACTATCCCGGTCAAACCGGGACGTGTGTTAAGCCTACGTATAAGTAGATGTCTAGTGTCTTGTTTTAAAAACAATTTTTTAGGTAGAATTTTGTTTTCCAACTGTTACACGACTTACAGCTTCTGTATGCATGTTGCTGTAAAGGGAGTAGTGTTATTGGTTTTTTCTTGAATCTATAGTTATTTATAGTTCTTGTTATTCATACATTTAACCATATTTATTATTTTTACTGGAAAGTATCTGTTTATTAATGATACTACTCTTTAAATAGAAATAAAAAAATGAAATTTAGCATTTTTTGATACGTTATTGATATTAGAACCGATTATCTGAACTCTAGGTTCTCAGGTTTCTAATGCCTACCCTGCTATGTGTGGATACAGCGTGTAGCTAAAAAAATCTTAAGCTTATAGATATCTGCCCTGAAAAGTAAACATTTTTAACTGACTTCTCATGACAAGTAATATTTGGGGTTTTCATAACAATGCTATTTTTTGGCATTACATATTATATTTAAAGTCAATTTATTAACGCCTATCGTGGCGCAGAGGCACAAGCGTGCGACTGTAAACGCGACAGGTTGTGGGTTCGATTTTCACGCCAGGAAATGTAAAATTTAGTATTTTCATTTCTTGGGTTTGGTAACAAGGCAAAGCGCGGCGTTGAGTCCCGCCAATCAACACGCAATGCCTTAATTCGGTGGAACGTGGGGAACGGAATTGTTGAAAGAGAATGGAGTGTCTTAACACTAGGTTCTCTTGTTTCCTCTGCCTACCCTGCTATTTGCGGGATACAGCGTGAAGCTATGTATGTAAAGTCAATTTACTTTTTTCAATTATTACGATCGATGCCCTCATCGGCTGTATTCTATATTTGTTTACACGGTCAATGTAAATCGGTTAAGTTATTATTCATACAATGACCTGTATACTTAATATGGTAATTATGATAGAAATTCACATTGCACTTTACAAGGGTGCGTTATGAAACTTATTACATTTTAACCCTACCTTACCTAACTTCTCGCTTTATCCCAAGCGGGATAGTCAGAGAGAACGGAGCGCCAAACGCTACGGTTCCTGCATACCTCTTTCGCCTCGACCACAGTCATTAACCTCTTCAGGCATGCCCTCTGGGGGGTCCTCATGCTTTTTACGTGACCTTCCTCCAGTATCATTGATACTGTGTTCTCGAAAGTCAACCGGGGCCTCCCCCTGCCTCTCATTTAAATTAATTTAAATTTTAAGAATAATAATTTAATCTACTTCATATAAAATGTACTTTTTTAGCTTCACGCTGTATCCCGCATATAGCAGGGCATGCAGAGGGAACCTAGTGTTAAGACACTCCGTTCTCTTTCTACAATTCTGTTCTCCACTCTCCGCCGCATAAATGTAATAAAATGCACTTCAACTTCAAATTATGATATATATTTGTTTTGTATGTAGATTTGTATGTATGTATGTATGTGTATTTGTATGTATGGATATATTTATATATCATTAGCATATTACAATTATGTTATTTTATTTATTTATTTTTTTTTAATTACTTATACTGAGTTTTATTTTTCTTTTGTTTCACTAACGTTATTCCCCTTTTCCTTATTGCTTTTTATCCTATGTTCACCAAAGCTTGTCTGTAAGAGATTGTTTGCAGCAATAAGACCGCGATTTTATATTTCCTCTTTATTTTGTTTTTATTTTCTCTTGTGTACAATCTTTTCTTCTCTTCTGTTCTCTTCTGTTCTTTTCTGTACTCGTCTGTTCTCTTCTGTTCTCTTCTGTTGTATTGTGTTGTATTATGTTGTATTCTGTTCTATTCTGTTCTATTTTGTTCTGTTCTGTTCTGTTCTATTCTAATCTTTGAGTTATCTATTATATCTAATTTTTGAGTTATCATAGAGATAACTCAAAAATTACTCATCAAATCTTGTTTAAATTTTAATGTGACCACTTCAAACGCACTAGCTATCATATAAAGAATCATCAAAATCGGTTCACCCAGTAAAAAGTTATACGGTAACGCATTAAAAATACAGTTGAATTGGGAACCTTTTCTTATTTTTGTAGTCAGTAACATTAGGTACGTTTCCTACTACATGAGTTGATTAGAGTTTTTTTTCTAGCTTCTCGTTGTATCCCGCATATAATAGGGTAGGCAGAGGGAACTGATAAACCTAGTGTTAAGACACTCCGTTCCCCACTTTCCGTCGAATTGAGATTAATGATCTCAATTAGAGTTGCTTTCCTATAATTATTTTTTTAACTTCACGCTGTAACCTGCATATAGCAGGGTAGGCAGAGGGAACCAGAAAACCTAGTGTTAAGACACTCCATTCTCTTTCAACAATTCCATTCTCCACTATAATGCTGATTAAACATTTATCATTACCATTCTAATGCTTTGAGCGAACATAATCAGCTTATCGTCAATTATATTATACTAGCTGTTACCCGCGGCCTCGTTCGCGCGGTCAATGTCAGTCCATACTATATACTGTAGTGTATAATGCCTATACACTACAGTATATAGTATGCATTTATTTGATATTTTCAATTTTTTTGGTAACAAATCATATCTGTTTATATGTTATTTTTTTATTAAAAAGTTACCTATGTCCTTTTTAATACCTCTAAGAATATGTGTACAAAGTTTCATAAGATAGGCAGAGGGAACCGAAAAACCTAGTGTTAAGACACTCCATTCTCTTTCTTTCTTTCTTTCTTGCCTTGTTACCAAACCCAAGAAATGAAAATACTAAATTTTACATTTCCTGGATTGGGAATCGAACCCACAACCTGTCGCTTTACAGTCGCACGTTGTGCCTCTGCGCCACGACAGTCGTTTATAATATTTTTTTTAACTTCACGCTGTAACCCGCATATAGCAGGATAGGCAGAGGGAACCAGAGAACCTAGTGTTAAGACACTCCATTCTCTTTCAATAATTCCGTTCCCCACTTTCCGCCAAATTGAGGCATTGCGTGTTGAGTGGCGGAACTCGACGCCGCGCTTTGCCTTGTTACCAAAGCAAAGAAATGAATGCTTATAATTTTAGTAGCGATAATAAATTCTTAACGTCATATTACGGCTAATTAAACAAACCTTTATAAATTATCCTCGCATAGTATGAATGTTATCTGAGCAATGTTAAATAACTGAAGAATAATTATTGATTCTAGAAAAAGCTAGAAAAATACGGACATAAATAATCATAAATAAAATAAAATAATGGATATAAGTTTATTAATTAAACAAGTGTCCCAATTGACGCGTTAACAACGCGTTGTGTTTAGCAATATATATAAACATGGATGTCCAACCATGGTAGTGTCTGTAACATATATTTTGTTTTTGCATTATTTCAAATAAATGTTAGCATTCTGCACTCCTTCTCTATATAAACTATGAGTGTGCCAAATTTCATGCTCCTCCGTCCGCGTAATTTTCGTAAAAAGAAGTACAAAGTTTTTGCTTCGCGTATTTATATATCAAGTCAAGTCAAGTCAAGTCAAATAATTTTATTCAAAATAAGAAGTTACAAGCTTCATTTTTTGAACGTCAAATAATTTACCACCGGTTCACTAAATTTAATGCCTCAGACCTGAGAAGAACCGGCGCAAGAAACTCAGCGGGACTATTTTTTTTTTTTTTTTATATTCGACAATGGTTTACAATTCTTTATTATTGGCAATGATACCTTTGAAACAGACTGGAGCGAGCATTTCATTGCCAAGGTGTGTTATCATTTATAAAATCACTAATTAGGTAATAACCTTTAACACACAAACGTCTTTTTACAATTTTTTTAAATTGTAAAATGGAAAGTTCTCGGATATAGATAAGTATATACATACCTACTACAATGCGTTTGACACACACACACACACTTTAGAATAAAGTTATATATACGTTGATAAGGTATTATTGTGGCCTGTCGTGGTGCAGAGGCACAAGCGTGTGACTGTAAACGCGACAGGTTGTGGGTTCGAATCCCTCTCCAGTATTCGTTTCCTCGCTCTGGTAACAAGGCAAAGCGCTGCGTAGAGTTCCGCCACTCAGGTGGAAAGTGGGAACGGAAACGTTAAAAGAATAGTCGATGGGGTGGGTAGTAGCAATTTAAAGATATTGTTATTCTTTGTCTTCTGATCATCATGGCAAGGTCTACATTTATTCTATAAAAATAGGCAACATTTATTCTATAAAAATATTGTATTGTGAACGGAGAATTCGATATGTATAATTTATGTTTTTTTAACTTCACGCTGTATCCCGCATATAGCAGGGTAGGCAGAAGGAACCAGAGAACCTAGTGTTAAGACACTCCATTCTCTTTCAACAATTCCGTTCCCCACTTTCCGCCGAATTGAGGCATTGCGTGTTGAGTGGCGGAACTCAACGCCGCGCTTTGCGCTTTTTATGTGTATAATGGACCCTCATATTAAGTATAGCCGTGTAAAGCTGAATTTCTATTTTCAGATTTCAAAATAATGGGATATCTAGAGGAACGTGACTTAAAAGACGTTCCCAATATACCGGAATATTATGAAGGGAAGACGCTTTTCATCACTGGTGGTTCAGGTACCCCTTTTACAATAATTACTCGGACGGAGGAGCATGTATCTTGGCATAGTTATAGTTTATATAGAGAAAGAGTGCTTAATGCTAATCTTATTAAAATAATGAATAAAATATATTAAATTAATTAACGTCTGTCGTGGCGCAGAGACACAAGCGTGCGACTGTAAAACGACAGGTTGTGGGTTCGATTCCCACTCTAGGAAATGAAATATTTTCCTTTTTTGAGTTTGGTAACAAGGCAAAGCGCGGTGTTGAGTTCCGCCAATGAACACGCAATGCCTCAATCTAGCGGAAAGTGAGGGTCGGATTTGTTGAAAGAGAACGGAGTGTCTTAACATTAGGTTCCCTCTGCCTATCCTGCTATATGCGGGATATAGCGTGAAGTTAAAAAAAAAAAAATGTTACACACACTACCATGGTTTGATATCCATGTTTATATAAAGTGACATATACTCGTATATACGTTGCTAGGCAACACATTGTTATCGTATCAACGGGGACAGTAGTATACTTTATTACACATAAAATTACACTCATTACGTATATAATTAAGATAGATTTTAGCAAAAAAACTGACTTTAAAGAAAATGCACTAACCAACCAGAGACCCTAGTTTTGCCTTTAGAGAGACGTCATATATCTAAGAACACTTGGAGTTTGAATACCTATCTTTTTTTCTTTTCTTTTCTTTTTTTTTTTAACTTTACGCTGTATCCTGCATAAAGCGGGGTAGTAGTAGCGTTAACACACTCCATTCTCTTTCAACAATTCCGTTCCCCACTTTCCGCCGAATTGAGGCATTCCGGGTCGAGTGGCGGAACTCAACGCCGCGCTTTGCCTTGTTACCAAACCCGAGAAATGAAAATACTAAATTTTACATTTCCTGGAGTGGGAATCGAACCCACAACTTGTCGCGTTTACAGTCGCACGCTTGTGACTCTGCACCACGACAGGCGTTAAAAGTAAAATTATTACGAATAACTCAAAAACTACTCGTCAGGTCCTTAAACGGTGGCCCCATTACGTCAGAAACACTAACTATCACTTAAGAAAAAAATCATCAAAATTGGTTCACCCAATAAAGTTATGCGGTAACAAAAAAAATCGAATTGATAACCTCCTTTTTTTGAAGTCGGTAAATAAGTGTTAATCTCGTAGAAATAAGTATTGCGTGTTTAATAAGTTTTTTTTTAGTAATAAATAAAATTATAATTCGCATACATCGTTGTATGTAAATGTATACATTTATAATTCTGCAATCTCATACGGTAAGTACACAAAATATACATATATACATCAAATAGAGGCATTGCGTACTGAGTGGCGGAACTCAACGCCGCGCTTTGCCTTGTTACCAGAGCGTGGAAATGCATACAAAAAAAACAAGAAAAAAACAGAATACAATAATATCTAGTATCTGTATGCAAAGGCGATCTTATTGCTTCAAGCAATCTCTTACAGACAACCTTTGATAAAGATAGGATTGAATGCAAAAGTTAAAAGGGGAATAACGTCAGTGCAATAGTATAAGTAAAAAATAATAGGTTGGGGAATAAGTTCGTAGCGTTTTTACTGCAGACTTTTATTTAAACAAAAAACAATAATTTTATCAAAAAGAAAATTAATTATATTTTCGGCGCTATTGTTTACAACCTCTTCCCACCTCCCGACCAATTTCTCCATGCCGTTCCGCCAAAAATTGTGTGGTCTGGTGTGAAAGAAGTTCTTAAGCCAGTTTTTGAGGACCAATTTGCTATCGAAGGTAACGCTTTCCATATGGTTTGATAAGGAGCGGAAAAGATCGTAAACAGTCGGTGAAAGGTCCAGAGATTACGGCCGATGCTGAAGTACCTCCTGTTCGAGCATTTGGAGTACGGCTTTGACGACTTATGCAACGTGGGGCCCTGCATTGTCGTGAAGGAGTATGGTTTGGCCATGTCGATCAGGTCTTTTCAGTCGAATAGCCACTTTCACGTAGTGTAGCTGGGCAATATAGAGTTCCTTGTTGACAGTGGCATTCTTTGCGAGCATTTCCCGGTATACCTTTCCCACAGAGTCCCACCAAACACATATCATGATCTTCTTGGATGAAGGTCCGGCATAACTAGCAGGTTTGGCGTGTCTACTGGAGCCACCCACTCCTTTCGTTTGCTTCATATTGATTTATAGTCACCATTTATTATCTCTCGTGACAATTCAGTACAAAAAGCGCTGTTTATGACCACGTGCTGTTCGATGGCGGCCAAGATGCTGAGAAGCAATTTGAAGACCACTTTCTTTGTGTTTTTCCTTGAGCTCGTATGGCAATCAGGCTCCCAAATTTTCAATAAATTTCCTTGAATGAAGATGATTGAGAATCGTTTTATGATCGCACTTTATTTTTTCCGCTAATTCACGACTAGTTCAGCGACAGTTCTGCTTCAAAAGTGATTTAAGACGTTCTTCATCGAATTCAGAAGGCCTTTCGCTGCGGGGTGTGTCATCGACGTCTAGTTCGCCATTTTTGAACTTTGCAAACTATTAGCGTGCTGTAGACTCACCTATGACACTTTCTCTATACACGTTGCAAATGTCCCGGGTTGCTTCGGCAGCTTTTTGACTCGATGAAAACCACAGAAGAGTAGGTGTCAAAAATGTTAATTTTTACCTCCTGGGTATTCCATTTCAAAGCCTCCAAACTAATGAAGAAATAAATAACTCAAAAATACAATTAACATAGATTTGTAAAGCAGATAGAGCTCTATCGAATGAATATTTACCCTTTGCCAAACTGGAAACAATTCGTTGTAAAATTAAAAAAATGGAAGTTTTCATTTCCTGGGTTTAGTAACAAGGCAAAACGCGGCGTTGAGTTTCGCCACTCGGCACGCACCCAATACCTCGATTCGATGGAAAGTGGGGAACGGAGTGTCTTAACACTAGGTTCCCTCTGCCTTTCCTGCTATATGCGGGATACAGCGTGAAGCTATGTTACATTCATAATATTATTTATTATTAAGTAGGAAACGTAAATTTCAAAAGAGACCAAAGTGACCTTAATCTTGGTTCTCAGGTTCCCTCTGCCTACCCTGCTATGTGCGGGCCGGTATAGGATATTAAGTTTCTTAACATCATCACTATCGAATTTTGCAGACGACCGTTTCTTTATCTCTCACACCTTGCTTGAGCTCATGTTTTTACAATTTAACTCCTACATTTACATTCTGGCGACTTAATTTTTAGGGCCCATACTTTTGTTGATCTTGTATATTTGCAAGGCCAGTCCCATTTTCCCCTAAATTTTTTCATATAATTTATTACCATTTATAAAAGATAAGCCGTGTTATATGGACGCCACTGGTAGATATAATTGTATTAACGCACCTACATTACGTTTATGAGAAGACCCTGAAATAAGATTTCTTTTTGTTAGTTGTTATATCAATATCGATTTAGCATTGACCTCTTTTCTTATTGTTTATGTTCTGAAATTACAGGCTTATATATTTGTAACCGACTTCAGATAAAGGAGGTTCTATTCTATTCGACTGTGTTTTTTGTACATATAGAAACGCATAATATTTTACTGATTTTCCATTTTTTTATATGATAGCTAGTGCTTCTGATATGTTCCTATTTAAATTTAGTTGCAATCTGACGCGTAGTTTTTGGGTTATTCGTAATCAATTTATATCTTTTGTTAAAATTTTAATTATTTATTTTCAGGTTTCATGGGCAAAGTTCTAATAGAGAAACTCCTTTATTCATGTCCAGATTTAGGGAGAATTTACATATTGTTGAGAAGTAAAAAAGGAGTGAAGCCAGAAGATAGATTATCAGCATTATATTCTTCTAGAGTAAGGTTTTTTAACTTGACGCTTTATCCCGCATAGCAGGGTAGTCAGAGATTTACGGGTTATTGGGGCAGTTCCCATAAGCCTCGTCCAGTGGCGGTAGAGAAGGAGCACCGTGAGGTTTTAGTGGGTATACGGACGGCCTCTTTATAGCCTGTCCGGAGTCCCACATAACTCGTGTGAGACCCCACGGGCGGGTATCCGTAAAGGATTTCCTCACTTTAAAAAAAAAGAAAAAGAAAGGGTAGTATGAGAACTTAGTCTAAACACTCCACTCTCGCTTTCCGACTGAATTCGAGATATTACGTGTTCAGTGGCAGAAAGTTGTCTTACCAAAGGATAGAATTGAAATTAATTAAATACAATCATTCCTTCAAATGGGAATTGAATCCACAATCATCGTGTTTACAGTAATACCCAGCCCCACTGTGTTACCATAGCCTAGTTATTTTTCTTCTTGACCAAACTTAGTACTAAGATATAATCTATAGGAATGTAATTTTCAAGGGACTTTAAAGTATTCTTTTTACATTTTTCTATCTAATTAACTTAATATAATTTTAGTATCTATTATTATTTTTTCTACTACTGGTAACAAGACAAAGCGCGGCGTTGAGTTCCGCCACTTAGCACACAATGCCACAATTTGGTGGAAAGTGGGGAACGGAAATGTTAAGAGAGAACGGAGTAACGGAACGGAGACTCTCAGGTTCCGTCTGCCTACCCTGCTATGTGCGTGAAGTTAAAAAACAAAAAAAAAGATTCAAGACACTTCATTCATCAGTGTTCTGACACTCTCTACCTACTAGAAAAGAGGTTTAGTGTTTTTTTTTTAATTTCAGTGCTTCGACCGTCTGAGGAAGGAAAGACCGGATATATTCAAAAAGAAGGTTTCCTTTATAAGTGGCGATGTAAGCGAAATAGGATTAGGTGATTATAAAACTATATACTACCTCCTTTCGAAGTAGTCTTTTCGTACATGTTGTGTTTTTGTTTTTTTTTTGATATCTATCTATATAAAATGTACATTTCTTTAATGTACGTAATAAAGAGTTTATCTATCTACTTACCACTAACCGACTTCCAAAAAAAGAGGTTAGTTGAGTTCCGCCACTCAGCACGCAATGCCTCAATTCGATGGAAAGTGGGGAACGGAGTGGCTTAACACTAGGTTCCCTCTGCCTACCCTGCTATATGCGGGATACAGCGTGAAGCTATGTATGTATGTATGTATAATTATATGTATATTTATATGTTATACCTTTTTAACCGACATAAAAAAAGAATAAGGTTCAACTGTATTATTTTTGTGTATTACGGCATCACTTTTTACTGGGTGAACCAATATTGATGATTCTTTTTTACATGATAGGTAGTGTTTCTGATCTGGTTCCATTTAAATTTAGTTAAGATCTGATTAGTTTTTGAGTTATTTGTAATAATTGTACTTTTTAGTGCATTTTATTTAAAATCCTTTGTAATTTTTTTTATTAAAGTCTTAATTTTTCTTTTTCAGGCATTTCAGATGAAGACAGAAAATTATTGGCGAATACAACTAATATAATTTTTCATGTAGCTGCTAGTGTTAGGTAAGTAACAAAAAGTATTATCTATATATAAATACGTGAAGCAAAAACTTCGTACCCCTTTTTACGAAACGCGGACTGAGGAGCATGAAACTTGTACAATGATAATATCTGTTTCTTTAAAAATGAACAAGGCAAAGCGCGGCGTTGAGTTCCGCCACTCACCACGCCTCAATTTGGCGAACGAAGTGTCTTAATACTAGGTTCCCTCTGCCTACCCTGCTATATGCGGGATACAGCGTGAAGCTATGTATGTATGTATGCATATAGATTTATATTAAAATAATTTACTTTATTGCAGATTCGACGATTCATTGAAAACAGCTGTGAACTTGAATCTCCGAGGAACAAGGGAGTTGGTAGAATTTGCTAAGAGTATTATAAATTTAGAAGTTAGTATGATTTCAAAATTAGTTAAAAATTATTATAAAAAAATATTCATGTAAAAGTCCAAATAATCGTTGATAATAATCATTCTTTATTTCCTCATATCTTACAAACCCCTGGACCGATTTATATAATTATGGTGACATTAGGTAGGTTTAACGCCTGTCGTGGCGCAGAGGCACAAGCGTGCGATTGTAAACGCGACAGGTTGTGGGTTCGATTCCCACTCCAGGAAATGTAAACTTTAGTATTTTCATTTCTTGGGTTTGGTAACAAGGCAAAGCGCGGCGTTGACTTCCGCCACTCAACACCCAATGCCTCAATTTGGTGGAAAGTGAGGAACGGAAATGTTGATAGAGAATGGAATGTGTTAACACTAGAATCTCTACCCGCTACTACTACCCCGCTTTATGCAGGATACAGCGTGAAGTTAAAAAAAAAGAAAAGGAAAGAAAAAAAGATAGGTATTCAAACTCCAAGTGTTCTTAGATATATGACGTCTCTCTAAAGGCAATTATTTCATGAATAAAAACCAAAAAATCCTTGGTGGGTACCGTGTGGCGTATCAAATGAAAAGATTTAATTAGCACATTTCAAATATATAACACATAACTAGCTATTATAGCTCTATTTATATTTGCTTCCTAAATTTGAAGAATCGGTTCAGTCAGGTTGTTTTTCTTTATAATTTTCTTTCATTTTCAGGTTTTTGTCCACGTATCAACATCATATGCAAACACAAACAGAAAATGTATAGATGAAGTTATATACCCGGCGTTTGCGAATTGGAAGGACACGTTGGAAATTTGCGAAAAATTGGATGACAATACTATAAATGTTTTAACTCCTAAGTAAGGATTTTAATGGAAAATGATATTTTTTTCTTTGAGTTTGTTTCTGAATGAAATTATTTATATTTATAGATATACTAGTGTCCCCGTTGACGCGTTAACACTTTATATAAACATGGATGTCAAACCATGGTAGTGTGTCAAATATTCATTTTATTAATTAAATATTTTTTGTATTCATTATTTTAAAAAGATATTATCATTGTGCACTCCTTCGATATATAAACTACAAGTGTTCCAAGTTTCATTCTCCTCCGCCCACGTAATTTTCGTAAAAAGGAGTACAAAGTTTTTGCTTCAAATTTTAATACATAGATTACTTCCCCCCAGGTAAGGATCGAACCTTTAATCATTGTATACAGCCAGGCGCTGTATTACTGCACTACGTTGTTGTTTAAAGAACGCTCACTGCCCTTTGTTCTCTACTGTTTAGTTATATTAAAAAAAAAAGCATAAATTTAATTTCTTCTACATAGTATCAAATAAAAATATTAAATATATTTTTCGCTATTTTCTGTTATTTTTTCCTATTTGTCTCTATTTTTTTATATTTATTTATTACATACATTCATACATAGCTTCTCGCTGTATCCCCCATATAGATAGGCAGAGGGAACCTAGTGTTTAGACACTCCGTTCCCCACTTTCCGCCGAATTGAGGCATTGCGTGCTGAGTGGCGAAACAACAACTCAACTCAACTCAACGCCGCGCTTTGCCTTGTCACCAAACCCAAGAAATGAAAAATTCCATTTCCCGGAGTGGGAATCGAACCCACAACCTGTCGCGTTTACAGTCGCGCGCTTGTGCCACTGCACCACGAGAGGCGTTTTATTTATTATTTTCCCTATTTTTCCAGGTACTTGGGAGAGTTACCCAACACCTACGTATTCACAAAACAGTTAGCTGAGCACGTGTTATGGGAGGAGAAGGGGAAGCTGCCTATCATTATAATAAGACCTTCTATAGGTAAAGACAAGTTTTGACAAACAAAGGGACACACAAGGACAGTGATGTACAGAAATCTTAAAAGAACGGAGTGTCTTAAATAATATGTAATATTTTCATTTCCTGGATCTGGTAACAAGGCAAAGTGCGACGTTGAGTTCCGCCACTCAGCCTTAGTCTAGAAAGAAAGAAATCCGGAATGTGGGGAAGGAATTAGAGAACGGAGTGTCTTAACACTAGGTTCCCAGGTTCCCTCTGCCTACCCTGCTTTATGCGGGATACAGCGTGAAGATAAGAATACACAAGATGAGAAATAATTAGAATTTTAACAAAAACTGAAATCCGACTTCAAGTAAAATGCTTTAAAAAGTAATATTAATATGAATAACTCAAAACCTACTCGTCAGATCTTAACTAAATTTAAACGGGACCAAATCAGAAGCACTAGCTATCATATAAATAAATACATATC
>JAKGSA010002704.1:0-14257 GCA_033558755.1 Philaethria dido
TATCTCAAAAACTACTCACACAAAAATCATAAAAATTGTTTCACTCAGTTAAAGGTATAACGGTAACACTTATAAAAAAAACAATAATTACAATACGAAATGAGAACCTCTTTCTTTTGAAGTCGTTAAAAAATCAGAACAAAATTACATCACCTACCAGTTACTTAGATTCATCTAACTTCGAATCTCTCAAGGAAAATTGTAAATAACTAACTTACAATATTTTCTTGTATCCTATTAATATTACAAATGCGAAAGTTATTGTGGATGTGTTTGTCAGTCTTTCTCGCAAAAACTACTGAACAGATCTTGACGAAACTTTACAGTAATATAGCTTATACTCACTCGTACATATAGAATAACACATATTTAGTGTAATTTGGCCATAATGTAACTATAAATGATTTTTCTTAATTTTTAATTATTTTGTTTTAACATTTGATAAATTTAAAGTCAATATTGGGTATAGTTATAAGTTTTAAGTAATATCGATGATTTTTTTTTAATAATTTGTTACTAAACAAAAAATAATAATTTACATATAAAAATAAACAAAAAGTAAATATGAAGGTTAAATGGATCAAAGCATATGATCTTTGATTGCCGAAAAAATAATTATTAGGATTATTACCTTTTTTTTTAACTTCACGCTGTATCCCGCATATAACAGGGTCGGCAGAGAGAACATGAGCACCTAGTGTTAAGACACTCCGTTCTCCACTTTCCGACAAATAGAAGCATTGCGTGCTAAGTGGCGGAACTCAACAACGCGCTTTGCCTTGTTACCAACCATTTCCTGGAGTGGGAATCGAACCCACAAGCTGTCGCGTTTACAGTCACCACTTGTGCCTCAAGCCACGACAGGCGATGGAAGTAATAACTAAATAAATAAAGTAATTAAGTCAAAACAAACAATTTTAGTTTTTATAACTAATTGTTTTAACAACTTTGTAGCGCAGGTTTCGATTTTCACTCGGAGGACATCTTAGCCCTCCTGGCGACGACATTCATACATTGGAAATATCGTATTGCCATCACCATTAATAAAAATGTTTAAAAAGAATATATAGCATACTGGCTTACCTTTAGCATACTGGCTTATCCTGTAACATGTTTGTATCCATCTTTATGTGCTGTGGACTTGTGACGAGCAAGAAGGTATCGCTTTGGAAACCTAGTATCAAATGTTTTTATTTAGTGTAGACAGTACTAATTATGGTAAATAAAAACAAAGTAAAATCAAGTTGCTTTAGCTTTTTACATAGCAAAAATTTTTTTAACGCTTGTCGTGGCGTAGAGACACAAGCGTGCGACAGGTTGTGGGTTCGATTCCCACTCCAGGAAAAAGGAATTTTTCATTTCCTGGGTTTGGTAACATGGCAAAGCGCGGCGTTAAGTTCCACCACTCAGCACGCAATGCCTCAATTTGGCGAAAAGTGGGGAACGAAGTATCTTAACACTACACACACAGGGTGAAGCTTTGTATGTATGTAAATATTTTAAAAAAAAAAGTATATATTTAGCAGGATTTAAAAATGCAAAACTAAGCAGATAAAGGCATGTTTACTCTACAATACTATAGGGTGTCCCAAAATTAACGCAAGATTTGAATTAAATAGAAAATGCCATTTTAGTCTTTTAATAGCGAATGAATAATGAATATAATAGCAAATGGCGGCAAAGTCAAATCTTGCGTTAATTTTGGGACACCTTTATAATAATTATAAAATCTATCAATTACCTTTCACCGCACTTTCCACATTGTATTTCCTTGTTATGTACAAATTTGACATGTAAATTTAGGCATTGCATTCTAACAAAGCTTTTTTTGCAAATGCCACACTCATGTGGTCTTGAGTCTGAATGAGTTCTTAAGTGTACGGACATACTGTGAACAAAATAAATTAAATAATAGTTAGATTCGATTCCCACTCCAGGAAATGGAATTTTTCATTTCCTGGGTTTGGTAACAAGGCAAAGCGCGACGTTGAGCTCTGCCACTCAGCACGCAATGCCTTAATTCGGCGGAAAGTGGGGAACGGAGTGTCTTAACACTGTCTACCCTGCTATATGTGGGATACAGCATGAAGCTAGCTATGTATGTATGTATAAAGTAAATCAATAATAAAGAGTGGACCAAAAGATCTTTTTAGATGTTATTTTCAGATCACACTTTCTCCTGCATAGCAGGGTAGAGGGAACCTAGTGTCTAGGCACTCTTTAAAACCTTGTGTTGGAACACTATGCTATGCTTTGACTTACTAAAATAGGGAAATAAATAATTTAAATACAATTATTCTCGAGTGGGAATACAAATTTTGCCACATCCACCTCAAAACTCTTTAAATTCAAGCAAGTGTAAAAAAGAGACTTAGAAAAAATTTTTATAAATATCATTAAAAACTTACTTTGTCCTTTCACTTAATATCTTGCCACATAAAGCACATTTATTAGTTTTCTTCTCATGTACCATTTTGTGTCGCAATAATAAATAATTAGCACTAAATTTCCTTCCGCAAACTTCACACATATGTTCATATTCAACACAGTGAACTTTACGAATGTGAGATTTTAACAGACACTGAGACAAGAATTCCTTTTTACAGTTGGTCTAAAATATATTTAATAATTTATTTTATCTTTATAATAAAAAACCAAGCATTATCATAGTTTTTCAATAAAATGTTAAACTTACATTTGGACATATTGCTTTTAATGGATCTTCTATAGGTATGTGATATTTTTTTCTATTTTTAGCAGTTGTTTCAACTGTTATTCTGTCATAGGATTTAAATTCACTACTTATAGTCTTAATATCTGTAATAAAGTCTAAATTTAATTGAAAAAAGACAGGAAATATGACATAATAGTCACATATTATACAATTATTTACTTACCTTCACTTAAATATTCTAGAGGTTCAGCGAATATATTAGAATTTAAATTATAAAATTGTTCTTCTTTGTATACATCTAACCCACATAAAGGCTAAAATTTAAAAATAATTATTCAAACAGACAGAAGTCACAAACCATATTTTTAGTTAAGGAATATTATAATAATAAAAAAATAGTAAAAAGTTTAATATTATTTAAATTCCTACGTACATCTTCATTTTCTATAGAACCTTCTAAGCTATCAGAACACATAAATTTATTAGATATAAACGCCATATTTATTATTTTACTTCTTTTTAATTTAAAGCACTATAAAAATATATTATACTTTCACAGAGAACATTTATATTTAAACACATTTAACAATTTAACTTCAAGAAAACAGTGGATTCGAATTTTCGCAGCTTCAACTTTGAAGTTCGAGCTTTCAAATCTAGTCTGCTAGATTATTGACAAAAAATGATGGAGAAACAATCGAATTCAAATAAATCGATTTATTATTATGTTTAAAATATCGATTACGATAATATCAACTACTTATTCTAACTTCATTTTTCTTAAGGAAAGAAACAAGCAAATGAGCGTTCTCGTCTCGTGCTTAAGTGATCATCGACCCATTGTAACACAGGGGAGATAAAGGAGTGTTGCAGGCCTTTAAGATAATCGCCCTTTTGAAGGTACCCATATAGTATCAGCCTGGAAACCCTGTTGCAAATAGGCCATTCCACAGTCGTGCGGCACGTGATAAATGCACGTATAAATGATATTTAATTTTATAACGTACTGTACAGTTAGAAAATTCTGCTGCAGGAAACAAATCAAACAGTTTCCCAGAACACTTCCAATAATATAAACGGTAGAGAATGCACTATGAAGAAAGATCTCTACACAATGCCAAAGTGAAGTAGAAGTAGTTCTATAAACATATTTATAGAACAGTATAATGCACGATTTTGAATATTGTGATTTGTTGTAAGTTATTTTCGTTAAACACAAGTATCCAACTACATATTTCAGATATAGTTAAAAAATTTACACATTCAAACTTATTTTTTCGGCGTAAATCCAAGTAAATTGAATTTACACAACTCTTTGAACTTATCTGGCGACATTATCTTTTTAACCCTAGGAATTAAATTAATTAACAAACTCGAGTTAGGATGAGTATTTAACCTCGAGTTAAATCAAAAATTATTTTATTTTGACAAAAATAATATCAACTCCTGATTCCTATTTTCTAAATCGTTAATATAATCTGTGCTGTCACTTTTCTAATTTCTTTCGCAACTCGCAGCAAATCCTCAAAAGTTGTTGTAAATTTATTTTGCTTGGTTCCGCCAAGCGTAGTTGTTATAACAACAACATTTAATTAGCCATCCATATTATAGCTTAGCAAGCGCTAATAACTTGGCTTTGTCATCCAAAATGGTTGTTGTTTTCTTCATCTTTTGCGGTGCCTGGCGGAAGGTGTGTGTTATTCCAAACACCGTCCACTAAATAGCTTATAAAACGACCAGGAATTGGGTACCGCCACGCTTTATATCACTGAACAGTAAGTATACGCTATTGATTTGCATATTTTTAGTTTATTTTCTTTTATAATTACTTGATTTTTTTTAACTTTTTTATAGTAATGGTTTGGGGCGGCGGTGGAAGCCAAGTTGAGGATCAGCACCAACGATATCAAGCTGGCATATCCCAGTATTTCGCTTCACGTTCATACAGAGAGTAACCATCCGCAGCTTCTATATATGCTAAGTTCCTGGAACTATGAACTTAGGTAAGCATATACAAAATATATATTTTATTTAAGAATTTCTTTTAGTTGGTAGATGTGCAACGTGGTTTATGTTTATTAAAGAATAAATAGAAGTAATATAATGCCATTGTTATGTACTTAAGTCACTGCATACAATAGATCTGGGACAGAAACTCAAAAAAGTGCACTCAGCATTTCACAAAATTAATGCAATGGAGAGTTCCACAAGATTTTTTTTAATTGATACTGAAGTTTTCAAACAACATATTTTATTTAACTACATATTAGTACCATATATTTAAAAAATTCTTTTTAAAAATATTTTTATTTGTTAATCTGGATCAAGTTGCAGTATTTTGTACTTTCAATCTTATGTCTAAATATAGTTAGTATTATATTTTTTCTTACCTTCAACATTCTACGAAACATTTGAAAGAGAAAAATTACTCTATATTGTCTTATATGACACCTAAATTTATTATTTACTAATTTTTTTTAAATATGTTTTTAATAATAATTTATTTACAAGTCTCTTTGTTGGATCAATCTTCCTTTGTGAGCTAAAGCAATAAGTGCAAAAAGTATGAAATGCTATTGCTTTTCAAGGTTTGCACATGTCATTTTAAGTTATTGCAGTGTTTGTGGGCTTTATGTATAAAATGAAAGTATTTTAAGTGGATATATCTCAATTTCTAAATTTATAATATTTTTTAAATTATTTAATTAAAAGTCTGGTTATAAAAAGTGACCTGGGTATTTTTTATAATAAGGTATGTCTATTACCTTCCTTTTTGTAAAAATTATATTTAATAATTAACTTTTTTTTACCTTTTAAAATGTCAACCCAAATGTTTACAGATTTTCAAATAAAATATTACTTCTTATCCATTTATTTTAATTAAACCT
Source organism: Philaethria dido (assembly GCA_033558755.1). Lineage (NCBI taxonomy): Eukaryota > Metazoa > Arthropoda > Insecta > Lepidoptera > Nymphalidae > Philaethria > Philaethria dido. The sequence goes on from JAKGSA010002704.1 coordinate 5,563, forward strand.
TATAGTCCCTAATATCAGTTAAAATAGATGTTTCCTTAATAATATATCGCACCTTAAGAACATAGGGACGTAAACTGCAAAAAATCATGATTTTTGATTTTTGTCATGAAATGATTTTAGACAACATCTTTATCAACTTTGATTAAACAAGAATATAAATTAAAAAAAAACTTTTCATTTAAAAACTTAAATGTGCAAATCTATATTGATATGATTATCATACTAATCATGGCTAGTGCGGAGTTATATTTGTTTTGTTCATGATAATATTATAAACAATATTAGTTTTTCCGCACTTTTCTCCATACAAACTATATGCATGCTAACTCATTTTAATAATATTTAGTTAATTCTCTGCAAAAGTTTTCATAAAAGTGTCTGGGAAGGTTTTCTTTCACATGTAAAAGTTGGTGCACATAAAAGAAAGTATTTTAATGTTTCAAAAATTATTTCTCTATTTATAAGGTTACTAGAACTGAACCGCTAATAGCCAAAATGAAGATGATGATGATGACTTTGATGGATGATCATCCCATCACACAGCCTGTAGGTATTTATCTGTAGCCTGTATTTATTTAACTTTTTTATAATTTTTAATAACATTCAAATTAAATTTTTATATTTAAAAAAATAAATATAAGTTTAAGAAATAGTAACAGTGATATATTTATGGAAATAATTGTTGTTTTATTTCTTTGATTTTCAATTAAAAAACACTAAATATCAAAAGCATTATGGCAGCAGCCAGAGCAAAAGAAATGAAAAATACTTCAAATATTATTATATTTTCTTATTTCCTGGAGTGGGAATCGAACCTACAACCTGTTGAAAATGGCAGTCGCACTCTTTTGTGCCTCTGTACCACGGCAATATTACATGCCTCAATAAATAGATACTTTACATCTTCGTTTTGTAGGTTTATTCTCAAAACGAATCGGATTTGAGTCTACTGCATTTCCCGCAATGAGCCAAGCGATTATAAAGCATTGGCATCCCGATCCCGGGCTTGATGAGGTGGATGATGATGTAACTACATGGATGGGGGAGTGATTTTGGTTGAAATGTATGGAACAATTGTTTATTTAAAATTATTAGTAATTAATTAATTATACAATTATAGTATATAAATTGAGAAATTAATTTTTAATTGTGTTTGCGTGTGATTGAAATAATTAAATATAATATATTTTTATTTTTTTATGCTGTCAAGACAAATTCCGTATCGTGTTCCGTGCAATACGGCTTTATTTAAATTGCATTGATAGTGGAGAATGGAGCGTCTTAACACCATAGAGTTCTTACATGGTTGGCTATTATACGATGATTGAGTGGAATGAAACATATAATCAATCAGACACTGTCCCACTGTCACACAATGGCATCAAATAATTTAAGTATTTAAATAATAAATATTAATATATTTATAATATTAATTTATTGATTACAATAGCAAGGTGAGCAACCAAAATATTTGGACTCTTTAGGAATCACTTCGGCCTATAGATAGGCTTGGCTCATACATCCTGGCTTGACCGGGATAGTTCCGGTTTTGAGATCCCTTGTCCCGCGTTCTCGTCAAACTTGAACAACAGCACCGGTCACCCGCAACCAATCAAATCTTTTTTTAATTATAATAAGAAATATATTCCACTATATATTAATATGTTTTCAATTCATAATAATTTTGATTGCATTTCAAATATGAAAAACTACAAATTAAGTGAAAAACAAAATGAAAAATGAGCCTCTTTTCTCTTTTTGCGTCGGTTTGGCTCTTCGTAGTATGGTAAAATACCTACCATAGATAATTTTCTCTTTTTTTCTAAGCTTAGTTAAGAAGTTCAATATGAAAAATATAGAAAATGTACCACCTAAGCTCAATTAAAACAGAATAATTATTATAAAAAATAATAATAATACTTACTATAATATGAGTATAAAAATGTTTTTTTCATGTAATTAATAGAAATGCATAAACGCTGCAACACTAAGGGCGTGGGGTTTCGAGGACGCGGAGGAGAACAACTCGACGCCGGAGGAAGGCGGCACGCGTCTGCGCTGCATGCGCATTAGAACTCCAACGGACAGTACGATGGTAAATTAATATATATTATATTTCATTTTTGCCTCACCACTTGGCAACTTACCTTTATTTTGTCCCTAGCAGCGGGGAGTAGCGAGGTGGTCACAGAGGGGACGGAGCTAAACGCTACAGTCCCTTTCAAAGGATAAGCTTGTCGTTAACCTCTTCCATACCCTTCGGGTGATCACCAACTCTTATAATATATTACACATGTTATTTTTTTTTATTAACTTCACGCTGTATCCACCATAGCAGGGGGTGAGCCCAGGGAACAGAGAACCTAGTGTTAAGACACTCCATTCTCTTTCAACAATTTCGTCCCCCCCACTTTTTCCGCCGAATTGAGACATTGCGTGTTGAGTGGCGGAACTCAACTTCGCGCTTTGCCTTGTTACCAAACTAAGAAATGAAAATACCCCAATTTTTTATTTTTTTTTTTGATAGAAATAACTTGTGTAGTACTTCTGAAGTGAGCTTAACGATATGAAGACAATACTTATGTATCATGTATGTATCTATATGATGAACTTATTGTTAATTCCCATTGGAGAGAAGCACAGTGAGGGAGTGAAGCCCACCCTTTAAGAAGCAGATAGTATTATAACTTCCTTTCATATTATGGCGCCTGTCGTGGCGCAGACGCTTTGGCATACACATTGATTATTGAGAGTTTGATTCCACTCCAGGAAGTAGAGATTTTTCATTTCCTGGGTTTGTAACTGGGACAAGCTTTTGCGACGTTGTCGCTCACTCATGTTGTTAGCTGCTAATTCGCTGGAGAAAGAAATGAATTTACTGATCGTAACACTTTGAGGTTCCTCTGTCTACCATGTTTATATGCGGGATGCTTGAAAATAAGCTCCTCACCTCCTTCTTTCCCTTATATGTTATAATATATAAAAATATATATAATTTCAGATTGTAAAGAGACGCCGCGAGGCAGCCCGAAGAGTGGAGGTGAAGTGATAGTTTAATTAGTTTTATACATTGTAAGCGTTCAAACGTTTGGAGCGTCCAATATTTTAATTTTATGATTATTTGCTACACATACATACATAACGTTGCTCTCGAATTACTTTAGGTACATATGTTATTTTATCATTATATGTTTAATTTCTAAATAAATATACATATTTAGCATTGTTATGTATATATGTATAGCTAAGATGATTTATAACTCTTCCTTGAAGTCTGGGAAGAGAGAAGTGGTGTAACTGAAAAAAAGAAAAATTTTTATTAAATGAAAGTAATGATAAAAAAAAAAACTTTATCAAGAAGGCCATCGCGGGCGCAGTGGAATGGTGTCTAACTAAACGCAATTGGTTGTGGATTCGATTCCCACTTAGGGTAAATGTTATATTTACAATATTTTCATTTCTCTGTTTTTAGTAAGGAGCATAATGCGGCGTTGAGTTACGCATTACCATTACAAATACGATATCTCAGTAATAAAATAAACCGGAATATAAGCGTATAGTTGACTTTATTAAAGTCCCACTTTCAGTTATACCATTTATATGATCTTAAATATGCGTATAAACTATATGCTTGTCTATAGAAAGCGGCAAATTCCTACAAAATAAACTTTAGGTCAAATTATAAAAAAGTAATCATAGAGGTTTTGATACATGATACTATGGAGAAGTAATGAAACACTTTTACTTTTATAAGCATTTTTATACAGAATAATCATCGAAAATAACTTAAAATAATAAATTAAAAATTTTGCAAAAAAATAATTAAAATTTAATAAAATATTTTCTTATAATGTTAATTGTCACTTAATTTCTAACACCATATATATATATATATATATATATCCAAAAAATATACTATATGTTATAACTAACCAGCGTTAATGAAGACCAATCTGGATCTGATTCTGATATAAGCGAATTATACAATATCTCGCAAGAATTTTATTTTACAATTGACTGAATAACTAGAGTGACCATCGCGATGACCAAAATACAAGTTTCAACAACAGTTTTCATTGTCTCATGTATAAAAGCCAAATGTGCGAGAATCTTGTCAAATTGGGTTATGTAAAAAAAATGGGTCTAATAACATTGTATTAGATGTAACAAGTATGTCTGTGGAAAGTTTGTATGCAAAAAATGTATTGAAAACAACCGTGAATCAAAAACCGTTGATTTAAAAATTTCACAAAAAATGTATTATAATTCACCCGTCAAAAAGACGGACTTCAGTTTAATTAGGTATACGGCCGATACCCGTAAGTCTAGTGTTAAAGCGCTTCGACATTAAATATAAGGAGCAGGTTCGAATCCGATACGTCATATACGTATGACTTTCTGTGTTCTAAAAATATTTGTAATACTATTAGAAATCATAATCAATAGCGAGGGTATATAAAGACGATCGAAATGACCCTCCTCCATGTTCACCGTCGACTATCAACTAGAAAACATAGCTGACGTCATGACGTCACTCTAACCGATTTTCAATTTTAATTATTGATTGATTGAGAAATTGTAACTTATTATTTTTCATGATTTCTGAGAATCTAATATCTTTTGTAGATAATTTTATTTTAATATATATATATATATATATATTAATATTTATGGTGTTAGAAATAAGTGTCCCGCATATAAATGTAAGCTGTGTTTGCCAAATTGTGTAGTAAGATCGTAACATATGAGTAAGTTGAGACACGCTTTAACTGTGATTATTTCCTTGAGTGTATTCAAGTATTCAATAAACATATAATAAAAATAATGTGTAGTTTTATCATTTCATTTTGAAATAATTTTAGTATTATAATTTAATGATAAATGTGGGTTGTGGGTTCGAATCCCACTCCAGGAAATGTAAGTCAAGTATTTTCATTTCCTGGGTTTGGTAACAAGGCATAGCGCTGTGTTGAGTTCCGCCACTCAACACGCAATGCCTTAATGGCGGAAAGTGGGGTTCGGAGTGTCTTAACACGTCGTTTCTCAAGTTACCTCTGCCTACCCTGCTATGTGCGGGATACAGCGTGAAGTTAAGAAAAAAAATATTCATGATGCTTTGGTATAAAACAATCTATAACTAAGTATACAATATTTTATATCTGCCGGTCCAGACTCCCACATAGTATCCATCCATTTATCCCATAAAGGGGTTTCCTTGTAATTAGAAAGAAAATGTTGTGGGTTTGATTCCACTGGGCAGTATAGTTATTTTTAAATCATTTTTATTTCTCTGCACCGCTATGACAAAGTTACGCCACTCAAGATTATGCCATAATATTACACTCAGTGGCGAGGCGTTCATACAACTCGATTCCCACCGGCTTGCCTAACTTTTCAAAGTACAAGTATAAGCCCTGAAAAAAAGAGCTCGCCAGTAAAATGTGGAGCTCTAAAAAACAAAGTCAAACAAGGTGTGAGAGCTATAAAGAAGGTCGCCAGGAAAATTGCAAAAAAACAAGCTCTGACATCTATCTTCTTTAAATATACATACCGGCTTCCCTAAATATACATCGGCTTCCCTTAATTTACCGGCTTGCCTAACTAAAGTTTTCACCCCTCGCTACTGGTACGACTAAAGAGTATTTAATATTTATATTGACTAATTTGATATTTGGAATATGATTTGATGTTTAGCCGGCTGGCGATACATTGCTAAAAAACTATAGAAAGACGGTATAAATAGCATGCCAGTAGAACAGAGGGTTTACATCTAGTTGCGCTTTCGCCTGTGCCACACTGTATGAAGCACACTGATCATGGCGTCCTAAGGTGGTGATTATGTCGCTACTCCTTGGACTCAGCTTCCGCGACACATATATTATATCAAACTGGGAAAACTGATAGTCCTGGTACCAGATTCTCTCAGACTATCCTGAATGCTATGCGGAATAAATAATAAAACTTGTACAAGACCTTTTTTTTCTTTTTTTTTTTCTCCGTGAGGTAACCCAGTTGCGGGTAACCGCACGCTGTGAAGTGCTATGCGGTTTATGTGAGACTCATAACATCCTACTCGCTAAAACCCCACGGTAGTCCATCAATCTGCATCTTCCGAGGCCATGGGTACGTTGTCATACTCTACCACAGCCTCGAAGCAGATGCTCATATCGTTGAGCTCTTTACTTATTTTGCATTCACTATTATGACAACGAGCCCCAATAAACACGTCGTCTCTTCTCGAGAACTTGTACAAGACCTAGTCTATATCAATATAGAGAATTTCATCAATTTGTTTCTTTGATTACGTCATAGTACAAACTACATTAATTTATATAATAAAGTATTTTTTACTTATTCCATCATGATATAGAAGTAAGAACTTAGTGATTACTCACTCCATTTGTTTTTGTTCATTCAAAATCAATATACTATTTGCATTTTAAAGGCAAAAACTAGGATTCTTTATATAATTATTTGTGGAATTGATTTTATTGTCATAAATTATTTATTATACGCTTGTTGTGGTGCAAAGGCACAAGCGTGCGACTGTAAACGTGACAGGTTGTGGGTTCGATGCCCACTCCAGGAAAAGGAATTTTTCATTTCCTAGGTTTGGTAACTAGGCAAAGCACGACGTTGAGTTCCGCCACTCAGCACGCAATGCCTCAATTCGGTGGAAAGTGGGGAACGGTGTGTCTTAACACTAGGTTTTCAGGTTCCCTCTGTCTACCCTGCTATATGCGGGATACAGCGTGAAACTATGTATGTTTGTATAAATTATTTATTTACATATTGAGACATTATGTAACAACAAAACTGATGTATGTTAAACCAGATTGGAAAATTATATATTTTTTGACTACTTCACTTTGGCTTTTAAACGTACTTTAATACTATATGTTAAAATAATAAAGTACCTTTGACATGTACATAAAAAAAAATTAAAATCTTCCTTTTCTAAGCGATCGACAGATCGTCGATATCCCATAGCTAAAACTCGTCTTAATAAAATTATAAATGTAGGATTACGTGGATGGGGAGTGTAGGGGAGCACTAATCATTAATTTCTTGAACTTAGTAGTTAGTTCGGAAACGGGGTTTTTATTTTACTATTGTCCCCGTTGACGCGTTAACAACACGTTGTCTTTAGCAATGTATAATGTCACTTTATATAAACATGGATGTCAAACCACGGCAGTGTGTGTAACATTTATTTTATTAATTTAATATAATTTAATGTCTTATTAAAAAATATATATTAACATTCTGCACTCCTTCTCTGTATAAACTATAAGTGTACCAAGATTCATGCTCCTCCGTTGGCGTAATTTTCATAAAAAGGGGTACAAAGTTTTTGCATCACGTATTTATATATAGATATCTATATTATAGTTATAGGAGAATAAAAAACTATATTTTACGTTTAAAAACTCCACGCAAAAGAAGTCACGGGATACAACTAGTGTTTACAATTAAAATAACTACAAATACATAAACCGTCAAATAAAACTCAAATCTACACTACAGTTTTATTAGGAAAACACATTTTATTACATTATAGTTCATTTATTTTAACAATTAATTAATGAAAGGAGTCGCGTACGTTTGTACCAACCACCACAAACTGCGACCATACTTATACTAACGATTGTTTTGCCACTGAACATATATATATATATATATATATATATATATATATATATATATATATATATATTTTTAAAAAATAAATATATATATATATATATATATATATATATATATATATATAAAAAAAATAACCAAATTGTCCAATAAGAAAGTACATGTCATAAACAAATACATACTATATAAGCAAAAAAAAAAAACTGAACCGTTTTCGATGAAACTTTCGACATTTGACAGGCAATTGTTTATGTATATACAGTGGCACAAACAATCCTACTTAGCAACCTGAAACTAAATATATTCAGTTACCATATGTAACTAACTATCATCTACATATATTACAGGACGTAGTAGTGTTTACTCAATTGCGATTTGCTTTAATATGTGCGTTTTTATATATATATTAGAATATTATCTTTTACAGGCAATATATTATTTATTTAATAATGAAAAATTATTTGCTATATATTAATTAAAAGCTTCGCTTCAAGCTAAGAAGTTAGACTTCAAAATGAAATTACCTGTATTAGACAATGTCTAATGTTATACAAATATATATATATACATATAATAATAAAATTAATGACAGAATACAATAAAGTATTTTTAAATCGCTTTAAATTTGATTATTATTAAAAAAAAAAAAAAAACACAATATATAGATACTATATTGTATAATGATTTTTATAATACGATATAACTACAGATTATACACGCAATTACAGTAACAGTCTTAATTTCACGTCCATCGTTTTAACATAACCTAATTTAACTAACAAAAAAAAAAGAAATCCAAAATAAAAAAAAAAAATTGCAATTCAACAAAACTAAAACAAAAAGTTGTGCTTCTTTCAATATAAATACTAAGTTTGGGTCAACGTAAAAACTAATGTAGACATAGTAATAATAATATATAATATTATAAGTATAATTCTAAAAATTAAGTCTAAATATATATTACTTTGAATTAGACAAGTGACGTTTGTTCTGTATAATTCAGCTATTAATTATTATACATTTATATTATATAAGAGGATATCTGTCTGTT
>JAKGSA010002705.1:0-14254 GCA_033558755.1 Philaethria dido
TAATTATTATAATTAAAAAGAAGGAAGAATAAAATCTATTAACGATTTTGACTGCGCAATAAAAGTTCAAAGTAGCGATGGCTTCCAAGCTTTATCTTCCATTTAAATATCCTTATTATGCTTAGAATTATAATTATATTCAAAGCATAATTCTATAGTTATAATTATTTTAATTTCATTACTATTACTGTTCTTACCTTTAAAGTGCTATTAGTTAAACTCCCACGTCTAACAAGGCAATAAAAGTAACCGTATTTCATATACGGATATGATTAGATGTAGTGCTTTACTTTCAGGCAAAAGAGTAAGTTAATTTTGCTCAAGTACGAATACTTGATATTGAATAATAACGGAAAAAAGGTTTCCTTATCCTACTATCACATAATTATAATATCACCTTTTTACCTCTAACACCAGAAAAAAATATTAAGGGTTAGCTAGCTACTTTGACATGATTTTATTACAAGCAGACATATAGAACTAACCAATCTTAAAGAAATATTATTATTAATTTATTAGTCGAAAATTTATTTATTTCATACACTAATTTATGATTGTAGTAACGAGAAATAAGCTACTTCACTTTATGTTATAAATGTATGTTGAATATTTATTATATAATTTAATAAAAAAATAAAAGCCGTATTCATATACACCCACTATGAATAAAACCTACTGTTACTTAATTACTTCTTAAAAAAGCTCTTAGAAGTTTCGGCACTAGCTTGAGTAGACACGTTTGGTTCTAACACATTGTTGACATATTTAATTAAATTATTCACCAAGTTAGTGACGCTCCAGACCGTTTTTGCAAGATATTCGAATGTAATCGAATGATTGCGCTCTTCTTCAAAGTTCATTAATTTCTACCGCGACTAAAATAGAGAGACTTGACAAAGCAGTAATTAATTCCACGGAAAGCTGCAGATCAATCGACATAATGGCTGTAACTTGCAGTCTACCCTTTATTGCAAAGATCGATATCGGACGTTTTGTTTTAAATAATTTTATACCGAGAGATTTTAGGCCACCCCAGGAAGTGAAATATTTTCATTTTCTGGGTTTGGTAACAAGGCAATGCGCGGCGTTGAGTTCCGCCACTCAACACGCAATGCCTCAATCTGGCGGAAAGTGGGGAACGGATTTATTGAAAGAGAACGGAGTGTCTTAACACTAGGTTCTCGGGTTCCCTCTGCCTATCCTGCTATATGCGGGATACTGCGTGAAGTTAAAAAAAAAAAAGATTTTAGGCAGATATTTACACATTTTACAAAAAAATATAGATGTGCAAGTCATTTTGTTTTGAATACATGGATTTAATATGCCAAATATTCTTCCGTAAGTATATGCTGGTATTTTAATAGACTCAAAAATGTCGAACCTCATATTTTACATATCTCATTGGATTTTATTTAGTAATGGACTAAGACAATATCATAAGGAAAAGATACCATTATTACACAATATGTATAGTTAGTTTATATAAAACTTTCTTGTTTTTTTAACTTCACGCATTATCCCGCATATAGCAGGGTAGGCAGAGGGAACCTGAGAACCTAGTATTAAGACACTCCGTTCTCTATCAACATTTCTGTTCCCCACTTCCTATATAAAACTTGTTTTGACAAAAGTATTTTACGAATTTTTCACTTTGAGAATTGTTGAACACATATATACATGTTTTGCATTCCCGCGTTGTACAGTGAAAGTGTTTTTCATTGCTCCGCTTCCCTGCGTGATAGATGTAGGGTCCTTTGTGTAACCGCGGCCGGTTCACTTGCTCACTGAACTTCTCTTTTTAGTTTCTTTTGCATACCCATTGTGATACTGAAATGGCAGGATATGGATGGACAGCTAAAAGAATTATTATTGTGCAATATCGGTTTCGGTTTAATGTTTTTCGTTCTGTTGAGTACAGGTGGGTTGGGTCTGATTGTAGAGGTAAGTAGAAAAAACCACTATTTTTGGTTTAACAATATCCAACTCATCTATTTCTACTAAAAAGGACTTATGAAATATTTATTGATGTTATAAGTACATTTTTGTATTGATAATAAAATATGAAAAATAAAATATGTAAGTTTTTCATTGACGCTTATTCCAACGACATACCCGACACAAATGTGCCATGACGGTATTCCATGTTTATAAACTTTTCTAACTTTTGATTTAATCGGTGTATGTATCATAAATCATTATGTAACAAATATTGTATATTTATTTCTTTAACAACACGTTATTTATAGTATTTCAAAAGACAGATAACAAATTTTAAATTCAAAACTATATTTGGAAAGTACCTAACTATCATTTCTTTTGAATAAGAAATATGCTTAAAGTTCGCCACAAACGCGATGCAAGTCTTATTGCAGAAAGGTACTTGAATGCTATAAGTAACTTCTGCATAAAATTACAGGTCTCTTTGTTCATGTTTTCAGCTTTGAAAATATATATTCGGAAACCTCGAGGGAAAGTCAATGAAAGGTTTTTCAATCGAGACGGGCAAGCGCCGGCGTGAATACATTGTCTTTGAATTTTTATCCAATCTATAAACTCGACAGCTTATAATTCCACCCACGTGACGACCGCTAATGAAAGACTTACTTAAGTAACTGCGCTGGCGAAGGGAATTAACAAGTTCGAAATACAATTCAGTCCTTAAACGAAGTTCATTTCAGCGTCGGTAAAGTGGAAAACTTTGAGGCTCCTTTTTTTTAGGGGAATCGATGTAAAGTTTTACAGTCTTTATAAAGACATAGTACCCTTAAAACGGGCCAGTTATGGCCAATTTTTGACATGAAGCTTTAATTTATGCGATCCCACAAGTTCAGTAAGCCAGGAGGCCTAGAGTCGTGAAAGGGGAAGAATATTTTATATTTTAATTTCCTCGAGTCGTTAAACAAATAACAGTACGTAATTTGCGCGGCAAGGGCTGCCGTAAAGCTTATCTGCCTTGCAATTAAGAAAAAACCTCGGAGGCAGTTTTTTACAGAGTCGCGGTCGCCGACGGCTGATTACTAATTCCGCGACAAAGAACTCTATTACGTGGCCACTGTTATATCACTAATGGAAACATTGTCATTATTGATAAAAATAGGTTCTTTTTTTTATTTTTTATAAGAAACGGGTTGATACGTTTGGAAAACCGATGTGTAATTTGTAACCATCAAATTTGTTGATGATTTTTCCAAAATCGATATACCTATATTATATTAATACAAAACTTACCGCGCCTGTGACAATGTGTACACTTTTGCAATAGGATCCCAGAAAATATCCAAGAATATTCTGTGTGTTAAAGGTTTGAGTGTTAAATTATTTTAAAAATGTATTGAGAATGCAAAATACAACATTTGAAAATTCATAATATGTTGCCTTTAAAAAGAGAGTCTGAGGCATTCATTTCAAAGAACTAGTGGTAACTTTTGGATATTCAAAAAATTAAGCCATCTTGGCGTCTTATTTTGAATAAAATTATTTAACCCTGATTTATTTCCTCCTTACAAGTAGGCATGCTCCAAATATTTGTAAAGTCAAATGTCTATATTATTAGCGAGTTCTGCTTTTACATTTATTTGTTCTCCAAGGAATACAATAGCAGACGACGTATTACAAACCCCCGAGCTTAACAACTTAAATTGACTCAAGCCATGAATTTCGCAACACAATAAATAGCTCAGTTTATTCACGGTATTCACAATCAGGCAACATCAACGACAATACAAATTTAGTATAATAATTTCAATTTGATTTCACGTGAATTTTGTACGAAAACAAATATCAAGTAAACATGTTTGTCCCTTTTCTTATAGCGGCTGACTTGAATATAAATTGTAATGCAATTCGATTGAGGAAAGGTACTGAAGTTCCGTCGCAGTAATAAAACATCTTTATGAAGAACGCTCAATGACAAGACCCGCCTGATACTAAAAAGAAAATACGTATCTGTATGTAAAGCAGAAGGCTAACCGGATGTTATCGTAATTAAATTATCATTATTACTTGTGACAGGAAAGTGAAAATTAAAAGTAAAAAACAAAAGAAATATTAATGTAGTAGTACTTTTTTACTTTTATTAATGTTTAGTACTTTTGCCCCTGGTGTACGTTTCATATTTATTACTATAAACTTTCCCAACAAACACATACACATAAGTTGAGGCCATTGCGTCGTAGCGCAGTAAGATAGGGTCTGATTGTAAACACTGTAGTCGTTTGATCCCTAATCGGAACAATAATGATTATATTTGAATAATTTTCATACCCCTGCTCTGATAAACAAAGTGCGGCGTTAAATTCCGCCTATAAGCACGCAGCATCTCAAATTGAAACGAAATGTCAAAAACACTCTGTATTGACATTATTTTCCCTTCATTTATTTAAAAAAGAACCTGCAAACGGCTTTTAAAGTTAAATTTGAAACTTCCACTTGAGTATAATTTATTTTGTATGAAAAAGATTCTATGATGATGTTCATTTGTACGTAAAGCAAAGTAAATTATTATGTAGGTACTATGTAGTGTCTGCAAGTAACTCAAGAGAAAAATATGAACAACCGCTGTTTCCATCATCTCATTTCTATGCATAGATACTTATATAGGGTGTCCCAAAATTAACGCAAGATTTGAATTAAATAGAAAATGCCATTTTAGTCTTTTAATAGCGAATGAATAATGAATATAATAGCAAATGGCGGCAAAGTCAAATCTTGCGTTAATTTTGGGACACCCTTTATAAATAAAATTCAAATGTCTGCGACGTGGAACTGCAAATGTTTGCTTATACAATTTTCCATAAGAAAGTTATCACTATTTTTTATTAAAAAAAAGTTATATACCTAAATCTGTTTTGACCTATTGTTTTAAAGGAAACTTAAATCGATGATAATAGTATTTACGCTCAATTTACATTCAGGAAGGACGGCGGGTGAGGGACTAAATCGAATTCCTATCATTTCTTTGCTTCAGTATGGAAATGGTTGCGTGTTACTTGGCATTTTTGTGGAAACCCTTTTCATTTCTATTATTTTTTATTGTTATTACTATATTACAAATAGGTACAAACACATTTAAAATAGATTTAGTTAAAATTGTATGACTGTTCAAGGATAGAACCATAAACACTAATCGACATATACGAGTAACAACATGAAAGAAATACAATTTTGTTTGTAACTTTAAGTAAAATTGGAAAATAAAATGGAAATATTTGCTCTACTATTTTTAAGTATTTATTTATTTTAAGTACTTTTTATACTAGGTAAGTCTCTTTCTTTATTTTTCAGAATAATACATTTTACTTTGATGTAACCTTAAAGTTTTGCCACACTAAATATGAACCTGTAGTCTTTTTGAAGTATAAAGTAATTGTCAAGTACACCACTCACTCACACAGATTATAGCTCATTTTCTTCATTTCTATACAAAATAGTCTATTACTATAACCAATACAGACATTGCTAACAAAATACCAAATCATGATGAAGCTAGCGAAAACGAAAAAAGCTGGTGAAATTTTTTCTTTGTCGACAATGACTGATTTTGCTCATTTTGGTTCATTCCCGCTGCCCCATCTGGATTCCATTTCTTTGTATTACAATTCATTTTCTGTTCTCCGTTGCTTTTATCTAAAATTGAAAAAAATACGAATCAGGACTATAAACTAAAGTAAAGTAACGAATAAAATAGAACATTTTAGTTTTCCTCTTTGTAATTTCCAGAATTTTTATTTTGTTAGAATGAACGAAAATGGCATATCAATTATATAACATTTTCCAAGTTTAAAAATATAAGGTAATGAATGTTTTAATATATTTAAAAAAATATTGTGATATTTGTGTTTTAAATTATTATATATTTAAAGAAAATCAAAATAGTAAGTACTTTGCTAGTTAAAAAGAATATTTTAACATTTACTAATTGCAGAACATCACTTTATCACCAGCACATGAATATAAGTAATAATGCCTTAGATGATATTTTAAGTTGTGGTCATTTTAAATCTTTATGATAAGAAATTTAGATACAAAAATCTCTTTAATTCACCTTTTAAAATAAAAGCTAGGTATTACAGAAAAAGACTAAAACCACGCATAATTTTCTAGCGTGTCCCACTCGTTTACCAGCGCTTGGTTCGAGTCACAAAGGGCGGGATAAATCACATTACGAACGCGTGAATTGTAAATTGGACATTACTCGTTACACCTACCCCTGGGCCCGAGGCACGGACAACTAACGATGCTACAGTATTATACATACTCGTACATAAATATACAAAAATATTATATTTAGTTGTAAATACTTATCCCATAGACATAAATGTAAGTATACTCTCCGTTAATATATATTTTAATTCTTAGTGTGCACTTTTGTGAATAAAATAAAATTATTTTACAGTAAGTCTAATATAACATAATTTTTTTCTCATAAATTAATGGGATTTATATAATATCAATTTAAATTTAATCAGTCATCCAACTGAAAATAATGTAGCATTTTCAATTTGCGAAATATAGCTTCACATGCAATTTTCCGCACAAATCATACCAATACAGTTCTAATTGACGACCAATGGAACCCTAACGACTGTATTGTTCGTCCACGATGAAAATATTCTCCCCTTATGCTTTATTTTGTGATTTAAATGTTATTAGACATCCTGGATGCTGGGTACAAAATTTGTTAAATTAGTTGCATAAAAATTCTATTATTTTTGTCGACAGTATCATGAAATTGAAAGTTTGTTTATGTAATATTAGACGCTATGGGCATCTATACATTTGAAAATTGAAAAAAAAAACGTTCAAAAACTTCGTTTAATTAAAGAAAATCTAAATATAAAACAAACTTTTCTGTTGTTTCACTCAATTTTTATAAAAAAATAAAAGCAGTAATACTCCAAACTATGATATTCTCAACTACATTGCATTTTAAAAATAATATTCGATAACGACGTGTACTCCATTTCCCGGTTCAGCCGGCACCAGGAAAGTTATACGTTACCAATATTGCTGACGCAACTTCGTATCGGTACGCGCTCAATCATCTCCAATTTTTGCTATGATGACTGCTATAATGATATTGTGTAGACGTGAATAGGGAGACAATGTGTAGTTATTCGAGTCTAGACACTTGTTCATTCGTATCTTGTACCTTTACAATATAGCATGCTGTCATTAGGGGAGGCTTGCTTATTTGTATTATTTGAATTTCTGTTCCACTCCTAAATTTGATAGACTTCTATTAAGGCGTCAAACAGGATTTATTTAATTCAATTTTCTTGTAGACGCGACTATAGATTGTAAAATAGCAAGTTATAGATTTATTTAGCATATCTTTTAAGAAGCTCTTCATATGGTTGTTACAATATTAATATTAATATTTGACGTATAATGCTAGTAATTACTTAAAAAAAAAATGCACACACGTTGTTAACATAGCAAATTGATGAAATTGTCATTCGACAGAAATATTTCTTAGAATTATATAATTATTTTATAATTTGTCAGCCTCATTTAATCTATTTGAAGATATTGAGTAAAGACATATAGTGTAGTACTTTAAACTATTTTACCATTTCTTAAAAAAAAAATAGTGCTATTTAACGGGAAATAAAAAAAATAATGTTTTAAAAGGAAATAATACAGCAAATACAAATAATAACTCAACAATACAATAACAAGGAACGTGACCAGGCAAACGCTTACAAAATCATTCAAAAACAAGAATGAAAGTACAGCGAAGGCGACGGGGATGGTAACGCAATACGAATATAGTTTCATAGGTCGGCAGGCCGGAACAATTGAATTATGCCCTTCCCAGTAAATTCCGGCCCGCACTCGAACCAAAGTCAAACTTTTATGCCTTCACTAATCGCCGCTGGTTAGTGCACCGATTTATTCTGTGCCACTGTTTGACCGCTACCATTTAACTATTCTAAGTCAAACCGTATATCATGATTTGTTTGAGTTACTTGAATATTATATAGGAAATGTATTTTACACTTGATTTGTTTACCAGCTTTAGTTAATAGCCTATATTTCAATGTTTTACTATTTTTAACTGTCTTTTACAATTCGGCTGTATTTTTTTTTTGAGTGTATGATACCGTATAACTAGGTGACCCATCTACCTAGATATTTCCTTTTTTGTATGATAGCTAATGTTTTTGATATGGTACATTTTAAATTTAGTTGTTCTCTGACTAGTAGTTTTTGAGTTATTCGTAATGATTTCACGTTTTAGTGCTTTTTTATTTGTAGTCAGTTATTTTTTGTTAAACTGTTAAATATTATCTATCCTTGTATAATATACCTGGCGGTGTCAGTTCAGCCTAATCGTATTGGAACATCAGTATAGAGAACAAGCGTGGTAATAAGCTTTTATAATTTGTATTTTAAAATATTTTTTTGCAATTTTTAGCTCCCAGTCCATTTTTAACCTTAGGCTAAATATTTTTCTATTTTGTATCATGTAGGCTACTACGTAAGTAAAATACGGTAAATATGGAATTTTCTTGTTCTGTCAACGAATCTCTGCCGATTTGCACCCTTTGTGCATTACACCCGCCGCAGGCCGACACTGCCACACACACACTCTAGAGGATTTGCCTCAAGCCACAAAACATCTATAGTATTACGAAAGCTCAAACGTGATAAATAACTGATAACATCGAAGATATTACTAAGATGTGAGGAAGCTTTCTTTTCGTGTAAAACATTTAGAATAAAAGGTCACTTAACTTTAATAGTAACTTGTAATAATATTTATTTTATTTATGGTCATATGTTTGGAGCACATCTGACCACAGGTAATAGTTGTAATTGTAGTGAAGAATTATAAATACTAGGAAACCTGTTGACGCTTAGAGTAAGCTTTACCTAATCAATGTGAATGAAACACATGGTAGTGGACGTAATTTTAATGTACGAGTAATGTACATGTGGCATTCCCCATATAAACTTTTACTGTGCTAAATTTGATATTCCTCCGTCCGCAATATTTTCGTAGAAAAGGGTACAATATTCTTCTTTCAACTCAGTGTAACTCAGTGGGTGAAGTGAATGACGGAGTGATATGATAATAGATTCTGTCTGTCTAGCCTTGGAAGTGCCTTTAATATATTAAAATTTCAGTGCAACTACCAGCACTTAGTCTCCCTTGTCCAATTTGTTTAGTGTTTATTGCAGCTTTACTTATCGAATTTAGTATCTTCTCTTTGGTTCTTTCTATCCTTTAAAGGTATGGCTTATTCAATTTCATAGATAGCGTACCGTAGTTGTAATACGTCTTGAGTTCCATAGAGTTTTAAAATATCTACGCCACAAATAAAATATATACTTTTATTTAAAGAACCTAACTGCTCTCCTAAAAATATAAGTCTATGTGTGAAAAAGGTATACTAAAGTATTATGACATTATTCGTAAAAGTTTGCTCATACTCGTGTAGCTTAAAATACGTGAAGTGTAACCCTAAACTCGTTGGAAGTTAGTTAAGAAAACCATAACGGAATACAGAGTAGAACGTCGCGAGACACTGCGTACCCCTCACAAGTTTATGCATACGGGATGAGTTGGTATTATTTTGTAACACGCTGCCTCTACATTAGCTTTGTACTGTCATTACAATATCTCTGATATGTTGATGTGTTCAGTAGTTTCATGTAAATGTAAATTATAATCGAAATGTTTCATTAAACTTATCTCAAGCGAAATATTATGCGGAACCACACTATCTGCGTTATTGCTCATATATTATACATAACATGTTGAATAAATCATGTACTTATATTTGCAAATACTTATATACCGACGAAATAAATATTGTTAACATTTATTTTTTTTAATATTCTTTTATTCAAAGAATATTAACAATGCTTCAATGGATCTTAATAAATTTTAACAGATTTTAACAATAATTTAAAGAAATTGTGTTTTTCATTAGAAACCTAAAGCAAATGCAATCATAAATAGGGTTAGGTGGACCTGTCGTCAATATTGCGTTAGCAGTCAATTATCTGATAAGCTTCGTCACCCTTCGTCTCAAAATGTTCAGACATCACATGTTACCTTCCCGTAACCATAGCGACGGCGTTAGAAAAATGCCAGTACTCAATCGAAAATCGAACCACAAACTTAATTATGTCTTTCCATTTATTTCGCCCTTCCTCTCCCATTAAGTTCCGGTTGCCTAAAATTAATTTGTTGTCCCAATATATTGCCAGTAATCTAATTGTCTCTCCTCCAAACTCGTAGGGTTTTAATTTCCTCGAGCGTAACGTGTAGATAAGCGTTTGTACTAATTAATTATTTAAATAGATAAATTAACTTAACAAGATTCTTAGATCCATTATAAAATTTGTAAGAACCAATTCTGTAACACAACAATCAATAAATAGAATATAAAGAGTCAATCCTTAAATATCAAAGGGTCTATTGTCCATAAAATATATGGCGATATCTTGGAACGGAAAGTCAACCCAAATACTGTCATTAAACCAAAAGGATGCTGAAGCTTTACAAATCTTTGATGGATTTGTCTCCAGAAAATACCGACGTGATCATAAAGAATATACATTGAAATGAATAGGTAAGGCCTTTGTGAGCAAATTGCTGGATACGGAATTGAGTTAGACCGGACGGAGAGCGTCCGCGGCCTCTGACCCTTTGTCGCATCATCAAACTACAAATTGGCAGTTTAGTTTCCGCCGCTACCGAAGCGCTGCGGGCGATCGTTACTGTACGGGACTCAGCAGAAAACAACAAAAAATTAATATTGTTTTACTGCAATTTCAACGTAAACAATTTCTTAAGTCCCCTTTAAATTTTGCTATCTAAAGGTAAAAGTGCAAACAATAATAAATAATATATTCTATTTATCACTGACAAGTTGCAATCGATACGTGACGCGTGCAATGCAAATGATCATCATCATTAGTTGATCCAATTTTGTCAGTTACATATTTAGTCGATAAGTTACACAGTTAGACGCCATTAATAATAATGTTATTTTCGAAAATGGAAGTGGTTTCAATTTATAAATAATTTTCTTGAATAATATATAAATGTTGGGTAGTCCATTGACAGTAATCTTTTGTTTGTAACACCTACATATTTAGTAATGACTTATTATATATAGGTATATATATATATATATATATATATATATATATATATATATATATATATATATATACATATAGAGATTGTCCCAAAATTAACGCAATATTTGAATTAAACTACGGAAATACCATTTTTAGTCTTTTAATAGTTATATTTTATTGACTCATAAAGTACATAGAATCTTTAATAATGAAGACACGTTGTTCTATCGTGCTTAACGCTCCATTTTTAATAACCCTATACTGTTGGCTGTCAAATTGCTTTTTTTCAGGGTTGCCAACACTTCACTGCACAAATGGCGGCAAAGTCAAATCTTTTACGTTAATTTTGGGACACCCGTTATATGTACATTTTGTTATATTATAACGTCACATATTGTTACCAGACTATACATATGTAGCCAGAATAAGTGCCCTCGAAAATTTTGGTTAGAATAAAAACCAGAGTAAAAATTGTAAATTAATAAATTATTTGAAATTGTGACAACGCTCACGTTGAGCTGCAGTTATTAACCACTGTAAACGTATACAAAGCTTACATTTTATAATTCACAGTTTCATTTAACTTCATCAAATAGTTTCAGGTGAGTTGTGGAATTACCTAGTATTTACCGGACTAGCAATCAGGGTGCGGGCTGAGAGCTGGCATACGCTAATGAAACGCAATGGAGCTCACGTCACTATGGAGCGAGGTTAATTAAATTTTGACACCAGAACTGCAAATATATCCAACTGCACGTCCTATCTCCGTTATGGTCGATTTGATTTGGCAATTTGCTGGAATATGAGGATTACGATGTGTTAATATTTGAACAAATTAATTGCTTTGATGCGTAATCCTAAATTATAACAAAATAGTACAAACGGTAGTAATGTGTAAATGCTATAATAAAGAAATAAAATATATTATATTTTTAAATATTATTATATTATATAATTACTATTATTTATAAATAACACAATTTATTGTCAAAGTTTGTGGTTTCAATACTATATTATATTTTCATTCTGTTTAGTGAATGTGCCACACTATTTATTTGATAGATTAGATAGCAACGTCCATCCGGCAATCATGTCATTCACCGGCCAAGGCACATCATAAATCAATTTTACAAGTGTATCCTAAGCAAACCTTTATAATCGAACAAACAATATTGTAATAAAAAGGAATGGTCTAAATCGCTATTGGGGTTGTAAGATTAAAGTGAACAATTTGTCACTATATACAAGGTTTACACATACAAAGTTGTATGCATGCATAGCTTCACGCTGTATCCCGCAAATAGTAGGGTAGGCAGAGGGAACCTAGTGTTAAGACTCTCCGTTCACCACTTTCCACCGATTTGAGGCATTGCGTGCTGAGTGGTGGAACTCAACGCTGCGCTTTGCCCTGTTACCAAACCCAGGAAATGAAAAAAGACCATTTCCTGGATACATACAAAGTTGTATTGAGAAATTAAAAAAATATATATTTAGAAAGTTTTATTGAAAAATCTAAGAAAGATTATTATGAAAATAGAATGTCGCGTCGAGATTGATACCGACATCAAAAGCCACTAAAGCGCAAAGCTTTCACAATTTTAATCTTACATAAAAATATAAGTCATAACGGAATAGTGAAATAATTTTTATAACATTTAAATCCAAGATCTTCGTGACACTGTAAATCCCTTAGGCGGTATTTGTTTGGAATCCTCACGTCGCATTCATAGTCCAGACGAAATCCATAATCCAATTACGCTACAGCCGAACTGCACTCGACTAGGACCTACCCCTGTCACACTGGATGTGACATCCAAGATAACACCGGATATTTTAAAGCTGTAGCTTTAAAATAAGATTTGAGTTTTATTTTTCTCAATTTTTTTATACTATTGCATTCATTTTTTAACTGTCCAAGTAAATCCAGTATTTGTACTATTATTGTTAAGGCGTTATAGTGTGTTCATTTTCTGATTATAAAAGTCCAAATCGCAACAAAAGTAATTGATAATAATAATATATATTTCACTGTTGTTTCTAAACTACAAGCATAAAATAAAATAGGTGTTATTTTTTGTTATAACTATAATATAAAATCTAGTGGTGTTATAGAACCCTTCCAGTAGTGAATAAACAGGGATTTACTAGAGTGCGGCTGAAACTCAACAGTCAAGTGTAGTCGAGCACCTGGACGTGACTATCGACTGCCGTAATCTGCGCTTGCCATTAAGCAACTCATACCAATACATTTGGTATAGCAATATCTTGATCTTAAGCTCAGGTTTACGATTAAAGTATATTAGGGACATCACTATTATATGACATATGTATTTGTTAAATGTAATTTAAACACATTTTGAAAAAACATTTGAAAGCTCTTGAATAAAATTGTTTTCCTCTCAATTGAAGTACTAACGTGTCAATTCACTTCACTTGCATTCTCCATTAATTGATTGACAAGTGTTTACAAGAATGCTCCTTAATTGGACCCTCTGTCAATGGTGACATGGCGATAGGTTTGTGAAAAAAGTGTCTGCGACCGTGAGGGTTTTTGAATTTTAAACGGTATTCAAGTGGTCTGTCTGCTTTGAACCGTATCTACGACTGGTATATTTTATTTGAAAATATTTAAATCAAAATGAGCTTAATATTTATATGTCGGTAGTGGTTTTTTTATTATATCTATATAAGTAAGGGAAAAATTTAAAGGATTTATTTGATACGCGGTCAAAATTATTATACAAAATTTATTTATAAGTTATACTTACATTTTCTGAATATTATAAAGAGAAAAATGGAGTTATCAATTAATTTAGAATAAAAATAATAGATTAATCTATAAATAGGGATTTTATTAAATGAACTCGGACATTACTTCGAGCTTATAGTGACAATCGTTGGACGACCGTTCAATAAATCTATTGAGTGAAAAACTTACCTGTATAATATAAAATTAATAACAGTTTTAATACGTATTGTTAATATGGTGCATCTACAATACATTACTCGTAGGAACAGCTGGAAACTTTTTAAAAGTTACTATTGCCGTTTTGCATTTCAAATTCTATGACATTGAAAGGCTTTTAAGGCCATTAAACAATAGTAACCTTCGGCAAAGGGTCGACGGACGACACCGGGGCAACGTAGTTCCCGT
>JAKGSA010002706.1:718-14246 GCA_033558755.1 Philaethria dido
TACTAAATATTAACTTTAACAAAAAAAAAAGAAAATATACGAAAACCGACTTTAAATAAAATGCACTAAATAGTAATATTATAACGAATTACTTAAAAATTACTCGTTGGATCTCAATTTAATAGGGCTATATCAGAATCACTAGCTATTATATAAAAAAGAATCATCATCATCAAGAAAATCAAATCGAATTGAACTACCTCTTTTTTTGAAGTAGGTTTAAAATCTTTATAATTTGTACCTATCTGTTATTCTGTTATATAAGCTATATTACTGTAAACTTTCGTCTAGATCTATTCAGTAGATTTTACGTGAAAGAGTAACAAACAATATTGGTAAAATATAAATGCTATTTTTTTTTTTTTATGGAAAGGACAAGGCAAACGAGCGTTCGGGTCACCTGATGGTAAGTGATCCCCGCCGCCCACGGCCCCGTGTAACACCAGAGGAGCTACAGGTGCGTTGCCGGCCTTTGAGGTGGGAGTAGGCGCGCTTTTTGAAGGTACCCATTTCGTATCGACCTGGAAAAACTGCCGCAGGTAGGCCATTCCACAGTTCAGTGGCACGTGGAAGGAAATTCCTTCGAAACCGCACAGTACTGGAGTGCCACGCATCCAGGTGGTGTGGATGGTATTTAAGCTTGTGGCGTACTGTGCGGTTTGAAAATCCTGCGGCAGGAATCAGGTCAAACAGTTCCCCAGAACACTCCCCGTGATATATGCGATAGAGAACGCACAACGAGGACACGTCTCTACGCAACGCCAAAGTGTCAAGCCCTGCACAGATTACCGGGTCCCCAACGATTCGAATGACTCTGCGTTGTATGCGATCAAATGGTTCAAGCTGATACTGGGGTGCACCAGCCCAGAGGTGAGAACAGTATTCCATATGAGGCCGAACCTGAGCCCTATACAGGGCCAAACGGTGTTTTGGCGTGAAGTACTGTCTCGCTCTGGCGATAACACCCAGTTTCTTCGAGGCCAACTTGGCCTTGCTTTCCAGATGATCGCGATACTGGCACTCACTCGAAACGCTAAGGCCCAATATGCTGATACTGGGCGCGGCTTTAAGAGGAGTGTTCTTGAGAACTGGTGACACGACAAATGGGGTTTTCTTGGTGGTCAACGCGCAAACTTGTGTCTTCAAGGGGTTGAATTGAACAAGGTTCCTTTCAGCCCATGAAGAGACATTCCCGAGGGATGCCTCAACAGAATGCTATTTTTCCTTATAAAATAAATTATTTTCACTGAATCATTGCATCAGCGAATAGCTTGTACCTATACAAACAAAAGTATACAATTTGTTTGTAATACATACCTTGATACATAGCTTCACGTGTATCCCGCATATAGCAGGGTAGGCAGAGGGAACTTAGTGTTAAGACACTCTGTTCCCCACTTTAAGCTCAATTGAGGCATTGCGTGCTGAGAGGCGGAACTCAACGCCGCGCTTTGCCTTGTTACAAAACCATCGTTGTCGCTTGTAATATTACTGATTATTGTGAACTAAAACAGCATTTTAGAACACCAAGTTAGGCAGAGAGAACCTAATGTCAAAACACTCCGATCTTCATTAAGATTGGGCATTTATAAATATTTGTTCCAAACCATATCTATACATTCATCCTCTTGCATTCTTGTACATTAAAATTATTTATATTAATATAGGAAAGGAAAATTTTGGATTTCTTTTTACGAAAAGTATGTGAAGGGAGCTAAAAGTATTTATATGAAAATTGGCATGTATGACATAGGGAAGAAAAGTAAAAAGCCAAGAAATGTAGAAAACCAAGGTTTTCTTATAGTAATGTTTCAAAGAAACAGATGAAAGTAATAAAATAAATATTATACTACCATATGTTTAGCAGACACTTTTGAATAAAGTGACATACACGTTGCTAAGGTTACGTGTATTTTACACGACAATAGGGGTACTAGCAAGAATAAATAGGCATTGCCAGTTTCCTCTAGAGAATCATCAGGAGGAAAAACTAACCAATAATAATATTTATTAAAATGATATAGATTATTGGATTTTTTTAAATAAAAAAGTGATAAATGCAAAAAAAAAGATGATGAATACGGTTTTTCCCGCATAGCACGGTAGTCACCTAGTAGCAAGACACTCTGTTCCCTGAGTGGGAATCGAACCTACAATTAACTGCGTTTACAGTCGGATGCTGCGCCACTGTGCTACGACCATTTTACATATATATATATATATATATATATATATATATATATATATATATTTATCTTCACGCTTTATCCCGCGTACATACATATACTAATTATAGTGTTTCCTTAGGATATTATTACCTGATTTATTATATTTTTTTAGCTTCACGCTGTATCTCGTACATGGCATGGTAGGTAGTGGGAACCAGAGAACCTAGTGTTAAGACACTTCGTTCTCGTAAAACATTTCCGTTCTCCACTTTCCGCCGACTTTTGTTATATATCAAATTAATATATATTCATCAACTTTTTTTTTAATTGTTAGGAAAGGAGAACGTTGAAACATCAGTTTCTTCTCTATTTTTTGACTAGGCAAGACTGACATTAATTTAAGCAAAACGCTATAGGCTTTCTTTTAGAATAAAGGTGGAGAGAAGAGAGATTGTAACAATAAATAATAAAAAATAACAATATTACGAATAACTCGAAAACTACTTGTCAGTTCTTAACTAAATTTAAATAATACGACATCAAAAGAATCATCAAAACTGAAACAGTTTTTAACCCAGTAAAAAGTTATGCGGTAACATACATAAAAAATACAATAGATTTGATAACCCCCAATACATACATACATACATAGCTTCACGCTTTATCCCATATATAGCAGGGTAGGCAGAGAGAACCTAGTGTTAAGACACTTTGTTCCCCACTTTCCGCCAAATTGAGGCATTACGTGCTGAGTGGCGGAACTCAACACCGTGCTTTGCTTTCTTACCAAACCCAGGAAATTAACTTACATTTCCTGGAGTGGGAATCGAAAACACAACCTGTCGCGGTTACAGTCGCACGCTTATGCCTCTGCACCACGATAGGCAATAACCTCCTCATTTTATGTATGAATTGTAGAAGTATTTATCAACCACCCATCACTTTACAAGGCAGACAAACAGTTGCTTAACCTTCTAACTTGCAATCTAACATAACACTGATGTAATTGATCTATGACTGTATCTTAAGATTTGTCCGGGTTTCGTAATTACATAGTACTCACCTTATTTCTTAATATTTCTATGAAAATGCTTGGAAATGAGAACATTTTAAATTAAATAACCTAATATAAATGAATATTTATATATAACTTATTATACTACGATAACTATATTTTTTTGTCGCGAAACTTAACGCCGCGCTTTGCCTTATCAAAACGCAGAAATAAAAATTACTTAAATAAAATCAGTCCCTTAATTGGGAATCGACCCGACAACCATCGTGTTCAAAGTAGGTAATATAAAATAGATTGTTATTTCATAACCAAATTACACAAAATCTTTATTAACTGTAATCTATGAATTATTCTGAAGTACATAATCTAGTTTCTTCTGTATCAGCTCAGTTTTTGAGTGAAAGAGTTACTAATATCCATTCTTTGTCACAAATGTCACATTTATAATATTATTATGATATTTTTATACGTGAACTTTTAACCCTTTCTTACGAAAAATAAAGATTGAGGAGTATGAAAGCATAACTAAAGTTTATATAGAGAAATACATTAACTTAATAAATTAATTATTACGCGCGGCGTTGAGTTCCGCCACTCAATACACAATTTCTAGAATTGGGACGGAAAATAGAGAACGGAGGGTCTTGACATTATCTTTTCTCTGTCCACCCTGCTATGAAGAATAAAGCGTAAAATTGATATAATAAATATTACATACACTACTATGTTTGACATACACTTTTGTATTAAATTCAATATATCTATATATTAATACGTGAAGGAAAAATTTTGGATCCCTTTTTACGAAAATCATGTGGACTGAGGAGCATGAAACTTGGCACACTTATAGTTTATATAGCGAAGGAGTGCACAATGATAATATCTATTAAAATAATGAAATAAATGTTACACACACTACCATGGTAAGACATCCATGTTTATATAAAGTGACATATACATTGCTAAAGACAACGCGTTGTTAACGCGTCGTATAAAAAGAGTGAAAATAAATTTCAAATTGACTCAAAACTGGCACAACACTTATGAAATGTCCAAAAAAGTTCTATTGTTTCTATGTAAATAGGTTTTATATAATATTATATTATAACAATAATTTGGTCATAGATTCAATTCCCAGACAGGTCAAATATCGTAATAGTTAGTTGTTCTAGATGGTAATTTATATTCATGTATATCTTTTAGTTTGCAAGAGATCGCTCGAAGCAATAAAACTGCCTTTGAATACACAATGCGTGTAATAAATTTTATTCTACCCTGAATGGCTGGGCGTATGTGATTTATCTCGGGGCTTATATTTAAAAAAAATAAAATATCTATGACATTATTGTTTTTTTAAGGAAGTATTAAAAATGGCTTAACTGTTAAAAAACAGCTCCACGCTATATCCCGCAGAAGACAGAGAATCCTAGTGTCAAGACACTCCGTTCACCGCATTTCAACCCAATTCGAATCATTGCCTGACCTTTAATGATAAAATTTAATTAAAATTGGTGAATATAGAGAATAGAGTAAACGATCACTAGGCTGTTTAATAAAAATGTGAAATACTTTTTAAGTTGTAGTTATATATATATATATATATATTACAAAATTATTTTTTGATTCAGAAAGTAAAATTATTTTAAATGTATATATAGAGCCTATGTCGAAAAAAGCCTTGAATTCGTTCCTTCGTATATCACATGGTTGTATCATCAAACTTAAATACTTATACTTAATTTTAAACGATCACAAAATATAGGTTTCTAAGACTTCTAAATATTAATAAATAAAAAAAATACTACATTTACTTATAAATAAAACAAATATATTTCCAAATACTTTTGCTACAAGATTAAAGCCTTATTCCTATAAGATTACTGTTAACTATATTATTATAGTTACGTCTTTTTTTCCAGTATATAAATACTGAAAAAAAAACGTACAAAATAACTAATTAACATTACTTAATTAAAAAAAAAAACCTTACCTTTTTAATTTTATATTTAGGCACAGACACAACACTCTACTTTAAGGCATTCACTTAGAACCATTTATTCAAGAACAAATCCACATCCTTGGAGCCATATGCTTCATTAATTTTCAATTAAAAAAAAACTATAAGAAAAAAAAACGTCGTAAATTCACATTTATTCGTAAAATTCTTATTTCAATATAAATTTTATTTAATTTTATATTCGTTTTTCGTTATTTCGTTGACTAACATCGCGGCCGCGCGCGCGCACGTCCTCCCGAGTACTGGAAACCGGTTGGCATGGACAAAAAGGCCGTAAGGCACAATTTTTTTGCTGTACCAAAAACGATGATGTCAGAATTTAAACTTGTTACCGTAACGGGAATTTCTTGTTCATATTGGCTGGATTTTCGAAGGTTTTAATGTAAATGTTTAATTTATTTATGTATGGCAGTATATTGAGTATAAGATAAGATTCTTTTGAGAAGATATTTAATTTTGACGTAAATATATATTCTTATAGGATAAATTGATTTAGGATTTGACTGTAACCGATTGGTGTTTTATTCGTTTTCCACGCAGGGAATGATTATGTTGCGAATATCTATCTAACGTCACATTAATTATGTAATTCGGTTCAGGGGTTTGGAAGTTCTGAGGTAATAAAGAATATTACAAACATACATGATACGCGCGAAAAACATAATCCTCCTATGACAGTTGGGTAAAAAGTAATTTCACGCTTTATCCCATAGCTGGGTAGTCAGTATGAACCTAGTGTTAAGACACTCCGTTCTTACCGACCGAATTTGAAACATGTATTGAGTGGCGAAACTCAACGCCGCGCTTTGCCTTGTTACTAAACCCAGGAAATGAAAAATTCCATTTCCTGGTGTGGGAATCGAACCCACAACCTGTCGCGTTTACAGTCGCACGCTTGTGCCTCTGCGCCACAACAAGCGTTATATAAATGATAACTATATATATATATTTTTTCATTAAATTTAGATTTTAACGTCTAAGTGCTCAGACATTTTAAAAAGGTTTATTCATAGAGGAGAGTTTTAATATGACCTTGTTGGTTTTCTCCATAATTATTAAAAAAGTAGAAATGCGTAAAGATTTATCTTTTTAGCAACAACATAGACTATAATTATATTTCACTTTTTATGCATTTTCATATCTTCTAGGTTACAGGTTTTTCTCAAGAGGTTATCCACTCGTCTATGTTTTTTTTTGCGTCTGCTACCGCTTAACTTTTTACTGGGTGAACCATTTTTGATGAGTTTTGTTATATGATAGCTAGTGCTTCCGATGTGGTCCAACTTAAATTTAATTAGGATCTGAGGAGTAGTTTTTGAGTTATTCGTAATAATTGTACTTTTTAGTGGATTTTCTTTTGAATATTGTATCCTAATCTAGCTATAACGCCTGTCGTGGCGCAGAGGCACAAGCGTGCGACTGTAAACGCGACAGGTTGTGGGTTCGATTCCCACTCCGGGAAATGTATATAATTTAGTATTTTCATTTTTATGTGTAAAATTTAGTATTTTCATTTTTTGGGTTTCGTAACAAGGCAAAGCGCGGCGTTGAGTTCCGCCACTTGAGTGGACACGTGTTGACACGCAATGCCTCAATTTGGCGGAAAGTGGGAAACGGAAATGTTGAAAGAGAAGGGAGTGTCTTAACACTAGGTTCTCTGGTTCCCTCTGCCTACCTCGCTATATGCGGGATACAGCGTGAAGTTAAAAAAAAAATCTACGAAAGTGGTTCACCCAGCAAAAAGTCATGCGGTAACATACACATTAAAAAAACATCGTCAACAGTCGAATTTGAAAACCTCCTCCTTTTTTGACTTCAGTTAAAAAATATTCCATTACTTGACAAATACAGTTGTATAATAATTAGTGAATGCCATAAAAATATGTAATCTGAGGTCATCGAACTATCTAACGACATGTCTATTAAGGTAGTAAACAAATTAATCAATTTTTACCTGAGCGAGAATCTATATATAAATACGTGAAGCAAAAACTTTGTATCCCTTTTTTCAAAAATTACGCGGACGGAGGAGCATGAAACTTGGCACACTTATAGTTTATATAGAGAAGGAGTGCAGAATGCTAACATTTTTTTTAAATAATGCATAAAAAGTATATTAAATTAATACACACTTGATTTAACATCTATGTTTATACAAAGTGATATATACATTACTAAAGACAACGCGTTGTTAACACGTCAATGGGGACACTACATTGTCGTCCCCTTCCATCTGAATCCTCTAGGTCAGCAACGCATTTACAATACATCTGGTGTTGTAGATGTCCACGTGCGAAGGTAACTACATACCATCAGGTGGTCCTTCTGCTCGTTTGCCATCATAAAGCGTGGAGTTAATATATTCGTTTCAACTTATAACTTATAAGTTGGTTATTTTTATATTAGTTTTTTACATCTTATATAAAAAGTTAACTTTTAAAAATGCTAATTACACTGAAGATCTGTACGTTTTTCTTTACTTAGCCTCAATCTTTTGTCCCCTACCATAATGTCTTTGTTAGTTAAATATTTATATATTCTTTTATCTGTTTGTCATTTGTACTTTTTTAACTTAAAAAAAGGAGTATGTTCTCCATTCAACTGTATTTTTTATATGTGTTAACGCATAATTTTTTACTGGGTGAACCAATTTTGATGTTTTTTTGTATATGATAGCTAGTGCTTCTGATATCGTCTCATTTAAATTTAGTTAATATTCGACTAGTAGTTTTTGAGTTATTGGTAATAATTTTACGTTTTAGGGAATTTTATTTGTAGTCGGTTTTCGTTTCTTGGTAGTAATTATTTTATTTATTTATTTATTTTTTTTTAAATGCAGGGTCCCTCTGACATAATCAGAGACTTTGTAAAAACACATTTAAAAACAACAAATACAACAATTTAAGGCCTAAAGATTCAAAATTTTGACTACAATAAAATTCATCAATTAAACAAATTATTCAACAAATACAATAATTTCCGCACAAAAATTCCATCTCATTCACACCTTATTTATTCGCATCTATAACTTTTCTACACACACTGACGCAATACTTTAAAAATGCCTCCCTAGTTTCCGAATTTTTTAATAGTACTCCGAATCTGTCCTTGTTTACTCTTACGCCCAGCTCTGTTTCCACCTTCATTCTTTCGTACTCGTGTAGGGGGCAATCACCTAATATGTGGGTTACTGTTTGGGGTGTGCCTGGCTCGCAGGTGCACGATGGGTCCTCCTTACACTTGAAACGGTTCAAGTATTCGGAGAACCCACCGTGGCCCGTTAAGATCTGGGTGACTACATTGCTGATCTTAATCCTCTGTATAGTCCTGTGCACAGCCACCGCATCCGGGATAATAGTACCGGGGTAGTAATTATTACTTCTACTTTAAGGTAAGTAATAATACGGGTACCATATTATACCCGAGAGAGAGAAACTAATGTAAATACACTCCGTTTTCTGTTTAGTATCCAAATGTGAGACATTGCTTAGTGGCGGAATCCAATGTCACAGTTTGTGCGATTCAAACACAGCAGAAGTAAAACTTCAAAAAAGTATCCTACAAGAGAATGAAATTAAGGTAACCCGAACGCTGGTTTGCCTAAATCTTCTCATAAAAAGAATTATAAGAATCTCATATTAAAAGTTATAGGACAATTGTAAGGTTTATTATTTTTGTATTTTTTAATCGTTACCTATTTTAGCTACATTAAGTTTCAAATAATGATAATTCTAAAGAAATTTCTCTTATAACTTTTCTATATAACTTTGTAACATACTTGACTAAGTATCGTATAGTTAAATAACTTAACTACACAACCTATAGTAGAGGTAATTATTACAACACGCCATCATTACGTGATGAAACACTTTCAATTAAGTTAAAACCTAATTAGGACGTAGTGGATGTTTTGTGATGACACAGATGGTACTTATATTGTAAGAGTACTAACTTAGACTAGTGGCTTTACTTGTAAATTAATGAATTATTCTTTTTTAATCGCCTTAAACTGATAACGGAGATCTTAAGAGAACAGAGTGTCTTAACACTAGGTTCTCAGGTTTCCTCTGCCTACCCTGCTATGTACGGGATACAGCGTGAAGCTACATAGCTTCACGCTATCCCGTATATAGCGATTATACATACATACATTGTATGTATGTATAATCGTGAAAAAAACGGTGGAGCGGACGATCCCCTTCAGATGGAATCCTGATGCTAACCACGACCATCAGACATGAAAGATCGACTAGAGAGAGAGATATCCACTAAAAATACAAATGCTTAATTAATGCGAAGAACCCTGTATTTGAAAATATTGAATAATATTTTCATTTCCTCGCTCTGGTGACGAGGCAAAACTGCAGCGTTGAATCATATAGCCCATCTTTTATATTGTGCTAAAAAAAGAAATCTTTACAAAAATTTCTGAAAAAAATCCATAATAACAAAAATTGTTTTGTTGAAATTCAACATTTCGAAATTCATTTATCCATACATGTTTTTAATTAAGAATTGCAGTTACATTATAAAAGTATAGACGAATTTAATGTGGAAAATGAAAATAATTTCTTTATAATATATGTGTAATAAACAATTTTTTTTTTATTTTATTTTTTTTTTTTTTGCACTGTTTTCCGCCAACAAGATGTGTCACATAAGTACGCAATCAATAATGGTTGCCTGTAAGAGATCACTTTTGGTGATAAGGCCGCCTTTGCTTACTTACATGTTTGTCACTTTGCTATACTTTATGTATTATGTGCAATAAAGTGTTTTATTATTATTATTAAATAATATTCTATTCTATTCTATTGTTTCTTACACTGTTCTTAGCAACTACTACTAACTACGTACGTTACGTATTTTAAAACATAACTTATCTTTTATCAATCGGTTAAAAACACTGCATCAAAGACCATGCACTCAAGGAGAATTTCCAGACGTTTTTTTGCAATGCAAATATTATTTTTAGTTCTTGAAAATCAAGTCTCAACGTTGTATGCGTTTAATAATGTTATATATACATCAACATAATATATAGTATAAATAATCAACTATATTACTAATATATTAAGGTTTAAAATCGATTACCAAATTTTGGAGATACAACTTTTTGAAAAAAATAACTAAATATCAAGAACAAACCAATATTATACAATTTTTCTTTACAGAAATCTGGTATTTATTGCATAAAACATAAAGAATAGTATTGTATTTTAAAAATTAAACATATATGACCTTTTTTAAATTATGTAGAAGTATAAAATAAGATCTATACGACTCAATGCACAGGATACGGCGGTATATTTAACATTCGACTCTTGGTTATTTCTTAAAATTCAGCCATTCAGGTTTTGTATGAACCTTATATATTTTTTTTATTAATAAAGGATAGCAAATGAGCAGAAAGGTAACCTGATGGTAAGTGGTTAGTTTGGCCCATGGACATCTACAACACCTAGTTTTAAATGCGTTGCCGATCTAGTGTTCAGATGGGAATGAGAGGAAATAATGTAGTGGCAGCAGCAGTACGCCATCGAAACCACCACATTTTGGCGAGATGATGGGTAGACCAGGGAGAACCTGGCTTACGACATAACAGTGGTCACCCGCCAGTCGGAGGATGAACCTCCTACCATCTAACTACTGGGTTACCCACCTCTTACAGGACGTTAAGAAACAAAGCGTGAAGCTGCTAAAAATAGATAAATAAACTAAATATTACACAAACTACTATGTGTTTTTTTTTTCCACTTCTTCAGTCTACTATCAGACTGCCCCCGCGATTTGATACGGGCGACAGAATGATTAAGTTTATTGAAAGTTTTAAGTAGTTAGTGTTAAAGTTTTATTAGTTATATATTTTACAAATTTTATTTTATTTATGTTGATCGAAATTATTGAGTTATTATTGCTGAGTTAATTTACATTTTTTTTAAATTCCTTAAGGTTATTTACTAGATGTTCAATGAATTTATTAAAAGACTTTATTGCCGGGACACTACGACTGATACATATAAAATTGTACGGCTCCGAGACATTTTCAAGCATGCACGTAGACAAGTGTAATTGTCTCGAATGGACAAACTTAGGGCACTCTTGTATCAGATGTGTTAGGCTTTGAATAGTGACATATTGTCACACAGGCATTTATGATCGGATTTTATTCCAAATTTATTTATTTGCAAATGGTACCCGTGCCTCGTGTGTACCTGAGTCAGTCCAAACGAGACACCGAAACGTGCTATAACAGCTTCGGCGTCGTCAAGGGTGGGAAGCATACTTCGAGTATGTACCCCGGTTGTCGATTCCGAGTAAATTGCTTGTGCTTCTAACTTTGTTACTGTCGCTTTTAACTAGTGCTTCAGGTGAGACATAGGGACGCAGTTGTATGAGTACGGTTCGTTGGACGCAGCAGCGGCTTTGGCCGATAAATCAGCTGCTTCATTGCCATCCAAGCCGATATGGGCTTTGACCCAGATGAACTGTACAATCACCTCCCTGTCTCTCAACTGTTGCAGACAGTTGTGGATTTCATAAACCAGAGAGTGCGTGTTACTTTTATCTGCAATGGCCTGTAGACTAGAGTAGGAATCGGAAAATATGTTAAGACTGCTATTATTTTTACTAAGTGACCATTGCAGAGACCTGGATATGGTGAAGAGCTCGGCCTGGAAGACCGAGCAGTAAGGATGAAGTTTGACGGATGAGTTACCGCCATCCGTCAGGTAAATAACAAAAGCTGCCCCGGTCCTGCCATCGCTGTGTTTACTGCCATCTGTGAATATTTGGGTGGTATTTTTGGAGTTAAATTCGTCTATTTCTTCCTGGCTTATTGCCGTATGGATATGGATGGATTTTCTGAGGTTTGGATGAGGAAGTTTGGAATATTGAACTGGTTTTTCTAAAATACTATCTTGTGACGGTGGAATGGAGCTTGTGTATTTGATTTTTTCTAATTCTGAAATTTCTTTGACTTTTAGGTGCAGTGGGACCAGCGATGCCAGGGCCTTGGCAGCGGTAGTGGAAACGGTTCTGAAACCACGGATGATTTTGAGGGCAAACATTCTCTGCATGGAGTTTAGAGCGTCACGAACAGTCTTGTACTTAATCGCACCGTCCCAAACTCCAGCAGCGTATGTTACAATTGGGACTATGACATATTCATAGATTATTTTAATATTTTGGGGATTTATGTCCCATGTTGGACGGATGTATAAACTGATAGATCTATATATTCTATATATTCTTAATGCTTTTTCAATACTGAATTTTGTATGTTTTATGAATTTTAAATGACTATCGATGACTATGCCTAATAATTTTATTTCTTTTACTGGTTTGATAATCTGATTATCTATTGTAGCTTTAATGTATTTGGCTCTCGCTGTAAATGGTATGATTACTACTATGTGTTTGACATACACTTTTGTATAGAGTGTCATACACGTAGCATTGCGTATTTATAGAGTAAAGAAATTGAAATCATTAAAATATAATTATACCTCCAAGTGGAATTCAATCCCACAACCAATAGCAATTAATGTACTATTATAAAAAATATACTGTATTAGCACTTCTGTTCCATATAAACTTTAACTATGCCCATTTTAATATTCCCTCTGCATAATTTTTATAAAAATGGTTCCAAAGGTTTTCCCACACGTAATGTAACAGTAATATTGCACTTATTATTACAATAATATGGCACTTCACGTATTATTATAATAATAATATTCAATAGATTACTACAACAAAGGTTTTTATCTCTACCAATCATCCTTGAATTGTGATTTAACATCTATAACGTTTCAAATGGACATGTAAGATACCAAAAAAAAGAAAAAATACTACTACTTAAATTATATCACTCCATGAAATTTTTGACCGAATTAAAAAAAAAGGAGGAGGCTCTCAACTCAAAAAATTAAAAGTATTATAATTTATGTACACGGCATAACTTCTTACTGGGTGAACTAATTTTGATGATTCTTTTTTTTTGCTTCTTATATAGTCACACGTACCAAAATGTAGTTAACATCTAACAAGTACTTTTTGAATTATTCATAATAATTTTACTTTCTTTTTAAGCTTCACGCTGTATCCCGCACATAGCAGGGTAGACAGAGGGAACATGAGAACCTAGTGTTAAGACACTCCGTTCTCTTTCAACATTTCCGTTTTTACTTTATAGTGCATTTTATTTGAAATCGGTTTTCTTATCTAAATTATATATTTTAATTCAATTTATAGTTATTCAGGTAGAGTAGTTAAAACACTCGGGCGTCTTCCAGGAACAACTTTGCTGTGCAAAGTATGCATTTT